>JAJHUR010072292.1:0-28496 GCA_027495735.1 Lutjanus campechanus
ATTTATTTATTTATTTATTTATTTATTTTTACTTTATTTATTTCCGCTGTTACATTACATTACATTTTCATGTCAAGACAGTGAAGAAAATGTCTGGTGTATCGTTAATATGCATCAAGAATAAGATCTAATCAGAATGCCGTTTCTCTTGCAGAAGCATAAATAAATTAACCACATTCTCAAGTGTCAAGAAATTTGTGTTTGTCATGTCTGCGTAGGTTAAGCTGACAGTGCTGTCTTCAAAGTGGGCAATCTCGATCAGTTTCCACTTTCTATATGACAACACCTACATTGTTATAGCAGAGTAACATGCTTTGTGCCAACTGGTAGAAGGTGTAAGGCTGTTTGATTTGAATCTCATTTAAATTGAAAGCCAGAGATTCTTGGAGTGTCTCCAAAGTTTGATATGAAAATAAAGACCCTCCCTTTGTTATTGCTTATAGTATACAGCATGATCAATTGTGGGCCTACAACAACCCAAGTGAGAAGGGGTAGCTGAGCGGCACCAAGCTGTGTCAGCCCTAATCTGTCTCTTGACAGTCCAGCCTTATTTCGCAGCAGAATACTCATATTGATCTGTGCGCCTGTTACACAAATAAATAAATAAGTCAACTACACTGCACCTGAGTTCACAACCTGCCCTTGACAATACTCTGAGCGTGTGTAGAGACAGACGGGGTGTAGAGGTGGAGGGGTTGTAGTCGTGCAGCAGGGGAGCAGAGAGTCAGAAAGGGTTCTGCATTGTTGATCCAGTATGACATTGATAGACAGCAGCTGAAGGAAAGCTGATAGCCATGTTTGGCGTGCTGGTTTTTAAAGGACGGACGTGACTGCCGATCCAAAGTTGACCGAGCATGAATTCAGCAGGCGATCGCCCCAAGTGGTTGTGCTGAATAGAGGTGAGGAAGGAAACTTTCACATATGACTTGCTTGACTTTCCATCTTTTCCACCATTATTATTCTCCCCTTGAACTACTTGTTTCTGCCAGGCTTGTTTTTACATGTGCCTGCTTCTCTTTGTTGAACACAGTGGTCCATGTTTGGTTTCTCTTTCTTTCTTTTCTCTGTCAGGACGTAATATTTTTGGACAAATGTCAAACTTCCCTGTTCGACACGTGGTTGCACAGGTTGTCCATATCAAGTGGGATTGTCTCATCATCGCGGTCGTGCAGTCAGTGCAGTTTGGGCTGTTGTTTTTCTAAACACATTATACATATTAGAAAATAGTCGCTGAAAACATGTGAAAAGACTGAGAATTCTGTTACATAGAGCATCCGTATTTCAGGTCATAGTGGTGTTTGATAGTTGAGACAGTGGAGCGGGCACGCCCACGGCATTATAGAGCAGAGAAAACTGAAAAGAAAAAGGTCTCAAAATCATGAAAAAAATTAGCAATCATTCAAATTTGACAGAGTGCTTAATAACATGTTTCTGTGGTGTGACAAACTTAGAACACACATTTATTATTGTTTTAAACAGACTTTTCTGCTTTCCTGCGTACAGTAAAAACTGCATATAACTTATTAATCCATAACAATTTATCTCTATATTTTGGATTTGTCATAGTAGTTCTTCTAGCAGCTCCTGGGGGTGAAACAACCTGAAATTGCTGACTTATTCAGATAACAGTCAGGATTAAATGCCACCCAAAGATAGATTCTCTGTAGTTTCTATATTCTGCACAGCACTAGAAATTTTAGCTTGGGACCCTGAGAGTCTCAGGGAGTACTTAGCATTGTGTCAAATCCTAACAAAAACAATATCAAATGCAGTTAGCTATCTCGCTACAGTAGGTCTCTGGTTAGCCTCACTTTTCACAGTGCCACTTGACACTCTTTTGGGGGGCCTGCAGCAGCTGCTGTTTTTCCAAGCAAAACATTGTAAGCCCAGCTAAAAAACCAACTAAAAGCCCCTGACAAATTAATCTTAAATGGGGACTGAAGGCCAGCAAAGCAATGGGTGGAGAGATTGTGAGGTACTTCTGGCTGCCTTTCCTCTGTGAATTCAGCTGACTCCCTCTGCTAACCTCTGCATAGGCTCAACAGCTCTACAGGGTAATTATTAGGATTGAATATCACTAAAAAGAGTCTCATAAATATTTGAAAATGGACAGATAGCAACTATTTAAATAGGATTTTATTGTCACGTGTCTCTTTTGGTAACATAATCTGGTGTTTTGGTGCTTATCTTATATCCTGAACACCTCATGGAATCATTTCTTATTTTCATGATATGGGGTCCCCGCAGGACATTGAGGCCCAAACCCCAGCATTGTTAGTGTGAATTTCTGTATGCTGAGCTATAGTACACATAACCATCCTGTACATTGCTCCAGTGTGTTTTCCTCTGGCTGTGGACTGGATTCAGCTTTAGGCTGCATACCACTGTACTGATTGGTACCTGCATGGCCCTTGTTATTGCTCCTCTTCTTCTCAATCTTTAAATTGGTGTCTATATTATTGTGCAGTTAATCTCACTTGGGACAGATTCTTTCCTCCATGTGTTACTATGATTAAGTAATTAAAAAGAAACTAAGTATTTGACTGACAGGGCTGGAGTTACTGGTCTTATTTTATTTTTCTGGTTTCTGGTTGTCCATGCGTCTCTCCCTCTCTCTATCCGTACATTCACGCATTCACGTTTTGGAAGTTGTAGCATCTTTGCAGCAGCATCCATATTTGAAGCAATGTAGTCCCCCACAAGCTTGTTGTTTTTTCTGCTATTGAATTTCCGGTGATTGTTGTTGCACCATGTGACGAAGCTCTCTCTACTCCTTTGTAAAAATAGTATCTAAAGCTGGGCATACACTGTATGATTTTAGAGATGTTGTTTATTTTCAACTCCTACAGTATGAGTATGTTGTCTGTGACGTAAAGCCAAAGCTCATGGTTTACATGCTCACATTGTACAGTCCGGTCGTTAAGCGTCAACCTGAGTGCTTATACTGTACATGTGAAATATAAAATTAAACATCCCGTCAGTTCCTGCTGACCGTTCTGGCTATTGACAATCGTCAAAGATCTAAGGCAGCTAGGAGTTTGTTTGCTAGTAGTAATGCCAATAAGGCAGAAACATGCTACTTTGATCATCTGTGCCATCCTGTGTGCTAGAGCCTCTAAAAAAGTTAATTTCAGGCACTCTGTTTGCCACATTGTGCAGGCACAGTAAGAAAAAAGTAACTGACTTTGGGGAATTGACCTGTGGCTCTCCTTCAACTGTGTGAGAGCCCGACAACAGCCGACCAATGAACCTCTGATGGCTGCACAGCAAACAACACCCAGTAAAGCTCTAACTTAGTGATGCAGCTCAAAAATCTGGTTAAAAAATGGGCTCAAATTGTACAGTTTCTTGCTGAAAATTATTTGCTGGAATCATACATGTCAGTAGAGCAATAGTGATAACTTTTTACTTAATACCCCCTCAATACCTTAAATTCCTTCAAAGTATTCATAACATATATGAGTCTGGCAGACATGGATGTAAAATGCAACTTGACTGGTTGGTGCAGGCATGCAATTGCATGGCGGTACTTCTAGTTTCTAGTTTCTGTCTGTGGGCTGACATTTTTGAAAGATGGAACAATTCACTTATAATCGAAGGCTACTGTGTTACATTGTCAGACAACGTTGCCTGCAGTGCTGCTGCGTTCACTGGGGACTTTTTATAAAGGCAAGCCAGTGGGCAGATTGATGATGGTGAACCAGACAGTGATGTCTGAAGAGTGATGTAAAGTAAAGAAACAACATAAAATAAGAGACAGGCCACCACGCCTCGCTAAGTGAGTTGTGTTTCCTCTCATTTGCTGAGCCTTGAGTTGGTGAAGACTAATTAATTCAAGAACAAATGTCCCCAAAGGCTGCAATTAATGATAAACTTATTAGACATGATGGTGCCCATGAGGTCTGGATCTCATCGTGGTGTCCATGCTCCTGGTGGTGTTACTTACCCAGCTGTCACTTCAAATAAATTAAGAAAGGGAACAAAATGTGTGTGTGTGTGTCCATGTGTACACATGTGTAAGTCTGTTCATGCTTTGTAATTCCATTTTTCAAGACACAGTCAGCCTTCAAATAACCCTTCAATCGAGTTCTATCACTTGACACTTGACATGACTCTGTTAAGTTCTTATTGACATGGCCAGCACTGAGGTGAAGGGATATAAATGTAACTTATAGACATGTGCGTGTGTGTGTGCTTTCTAATGAGTCTGTCAAAACTGAAGTCTCAGGAGAGTGGACGTCTTCCATACTGCCTTACAGAGACTGTCAATGCTGAAGAATGAGGGGTGATTCAGTGACCTCCTTTCTTGCTAACTCTTACAGACTAGAACAGCTGCACCCGGGCCATTTACAATTTAGTTAAAATGTCCCCCTGAGCACAGTCACCCTACCTCGCCATACTAAACGGAGAAGTGCAATGAGTGTATGTGCGAGTGTATGTGTGTGAGAGAGAAGGAGAGATAGAGAGCCCGAGAAAAATAAGATATGAATCTCAATACGGGCAGGCTTCGTTCAGGGTAGCCTCACGCCTCACCAGTTTCACTTCGGTTTTACATCCCCAGGGGTTAATACCTCTCACTACACTGCCCCGCTCCGCTCTAACGATGCCAGGTGACATCAGAGATGTAGAGCCATGTGTCAACAGATGTAAACGCTGTTTGTGTAGTACTTAAGACGGGTGATGATGTGACTTTCGGGTCTCAAAAGTTGCACTTGCCATTCTCACACACATGCCTCGACTTTACCCACCGAATTACTCAAGAGAACATAAAACTAATAGCTCACAGCTTCACATTGTGGTTTCAAGTCATTTTATGAATCTCCCATAGTGAATGCAGCAGTGTAGCAACAAAGGCAGCCAGAACAATCCATTGTATTCCAATGCACACATGGTTAACAAGCAAATGTGAGTCAATATGAGCACTTAATTTGGCTCTCAATCCAGTCTAAAGACTAAAGAAAGCAGGGTAACCCAATTTCTCTCTGTCTGTATACCTGCACCACTGTAGCTTCTTATAATGTAATGGCCAATCAGTCAGTCACTCTGCTGGACTGACATGTTTAAGGGCCGCTTTACACCAGCTTTATTTAGTCCTGTTGAGCCAAAAGAACCCTGGAGCGTTTACCTCCTCTGTACGGTTCGTTTTGGTCGGTGTGAACGCCGGACTTGAACTCTGGTGCGAACCAAGCAGCTGCTCCCTGATCCACCTTGAAGGGATGATCTCAGACATAATTATTAAATTATTTAGTACCCACTGACTTTCATAATAATACAAGACTTTCATATGCACAGTCCTCTAAAGTCTGCTGATATGTGCTCCAGATCAACTCCAAACATGAACAGAACAAGACGGTGCTCCGTGATGTATGATATCTAGGTAGAAATTGGGCCATTTGTTGTCAGTTTGCCTGCTGACAGCATGATCAATACTTGAATGACATTTCCACCACATGACTTTTGATCAGTTGGAAAACAGGCATTTCAGGCACTGGACCTTTAGGTGTGAATCCAGCCTAAGAGTAACACATGGGTAACAGGAAAATGACAGACTTCTGCCTGTGACGTATTGTGGATACATGGCTTTCAGACTTTTCACACACTTTTGATTTCTTACTCAGAAAAAAAAAAAACTCATATACAGTCACACCTATTGTACAGGCAGGTGGGCAGAAGTGTGAGAGTAAGGCATGGTTTGAGCATCTCTCAGGCTCTCTTTTTTCATTTTTCACACAGCTACTTTCATTACTTTTTGTGTGTACTGAGTGTAATACCATTAATCCCTTTGAGAATCTGTCCAAAGGTGGGTACCCTAATCTCCATTGCTACAATACATTACATCAAGAATTTAAAGTAGAGTTGTCATGACACCAGAATTTTAAACTGCGATTGCAATGTGAAAAACAATACTTGATACCTCGTTCGATATCACCGTGCCCACCGTGCTGCTACAAAAAAAGTTACTCTAAACTGCCTGGTTTTGCTCCAAGTCAATTTTTTTGCAATAAAGACTGAACTGATTTTTTGTGGGCAAAACAAGACATTTGAGGACATCATGTTGGATTTTAGGAAACAGTGATCGACATTTTTCACCATTTTCTGACAATTCAATCAATTAATTGAGAAAATGATCAACAGATTAATTGATAATGAAAATAATCGGTAGTTTCAAACCCTCTTGTGCATAGTTGAATAACAAAAAGTCAAAAAGAAAGAAAATGGTGTGTATGACAACTTAACAAGAATAAGGCTGAGGATGTGAAATGTAGTAAATACATAAAGACATCCACTTTGCTTTCTTAGTGCACGTGCAGCCTCTGTACTTTTAGTGTGTACTGTCTGGTCACAAATTTTGGAGGGCTTGTGGACATCCACACACCACTCTTCTATATGAAATTTATGTCACACACACACACACATGTTTCCTGCCCTTGAGTGTGGCTTTTCTGAATAGGTATATACATCTTCACACACCATGATGCTGCCCCGTACACCTACATAATTATCCACTGGCTACTGAGCAATGTCTGGCTCAAGGGCACCGCAGTGGTGGTAATAAGGAAGGAGCACTGCCGCTCTGAGTTTGATAAACATCAGCCATTTGGCCACTTGCATGTTGAAGTAAATGTCTTGAAAGGCCGGCACTTTCTCTTAATGTTTACAAGCGGTGCAGCGTGCCATTAATTTTTTTCCATTTTGCCAAGTTGTCAAAATGACAAAAGCCAAATGTATAAAAGTCCACTTTGCTCACATTATGGTAGGTGGACCAAGGTACAAAGCAGATATATGTGCTCTCTACTGCATGCTTTTACTCCCCACTTAGTCATGTCTGTACGTGTGCGTCTTTGCGTGCGACATCCTCCAGCCACTTTCGGAGCCTCTCTCTGTAGTTTCACGCCAAATGAGCTTTCCAAAAGTGCAAAAAGTTTAATCCAACTTCCAGATCCTCCAACCCTGCTGTGTGACAGTCCTCCTTCTCTTCCCAGCTCCTTGCATCCTGAATTGGAAATGGAGTCTTCATGGGGGGAGTCTATGTCTCACTGTTAAACCCAGCTAAATTAGGAGTTCGACTGGTTGTGGGCGAGGGGGATGTGGTTGTGGTGGGTTGTGCTGCTGCCAAAGGGTGTGTCAGGGCAATTTATTAGCTTGCTATGCATGCATGTGTGTGAGTGTGTGTGTGAGAGTGTGTGTTCCCAGCCCTTGGCAGCTTAGCAAACTCAATGGCTGAGGCACAGCTGTACCACTATTCTAATATGGAGTCATTATGGCCATCCACGGTGTGCCTCCAGTTAATTCACAAATTTGACCATAACAGAGCAACTTTTTTTCAAAAACTTGGATGACTATCTTGTGGTCCATGCTTTTTTAGGTTACATTAACCTGAAGCGATGGTGTAATTTTGCTCCTTTGCCTGGTTTGCGTGCACCACTCAGACTATGCAGTACATGAGCAGCAGGTAACAGGTGTTCAACATAAAAACATAGATTGGTCCCTCTGGGAGAGGAACTTAGAGTACATGCTGCAGTGCTGCCACTGCTGTAGTTTTCTGTGAATGTGTATGTGTGTGGATATGTGTTTGTGTGTAATTACATGTTAATGACCCCCCTCTTGTTTTCAGCTGTGTGTCGAGTAGAGTAGCAGCCGTCTGATCAATGCTCAAACAGTGGAGGAACGTCGTGATAAGGTTTGCATACTGCCGGCACCTGCTCCGCTCCCAACTCCCTTCAGCTTTCTTCACAGGCCAAAACAGATGCTAGGGGACACTTAGCCTGCAAAATGCAATCTGCAAGACATGTTCATTGTGTTTGGGGAGCAAAAAAAAAAACAAAACAAAACAAAACAGTACAAATGGCGTTGCTATCAGAGTCAGTAAGCACCTGCAGGTCTTGCTCACGCTGGAACATTTTAATTGACCAAGCAAAAAAGCCAACGGAGACAGGGGAGCGCCTGCACGAGTATCCCCACCTTGTCTGAACCAACGGCTGCTTTCAAAGCCCCATCAGCAATCCTTTGCTGTAATGAGGGAGTTTTGGGGGAAATTGGGAGATGGTGTCAGTTTACCGTCTCCGAGCTGTGGGTCCTGCTGTCCAAAATGTGGAATAGCGGGAGAGAGGTGCTGTCAAAACACGATAGGCGCACACATCAGCACAAAGTTAGAGAGAGGGAGTCCAAGTCGCCATGCCTAGACATGCAGTTCTTTTGAGCGCCACACAAATGAAGCCTCTAGACTATTATGAAGCAAAAAGAAAACACACACACGCACTGAGTCAGTAACAATAGCAACACAAGCCATTTTTCTCCAGCTCGTTGATTAACTAAGTTTTACAGCAAAGGACCGCACTGCCATCAACAAAGGAACCAAAGCCCCTTGTTTGTCATTTATTTTGAAAGTAATCATTGCTCGCCCAGGCACAGTGAAGGTAATAAATATTTATACCTCTTTTTGGAAATGTAAACCATATAAATTTTTACCAACCTGTGCTTTGAGAGCAACTGCCCTTGATGATAACAGTATCATTTAAATGTCTTTTCTCTCCATTTCCCTTGTTTTCGCTCTCCCATTATCGCTCTGCCGTTTTCCCCCAACACAATGTTAACAAGCTCCTTTTCTGCCCTATCTGGTGCGGGTGAGACAGCTCCACAGAATGACAAGGTGAGAGGGCGCGCGCGTGTGTTTTTGTGTCTATATCTATCTCAGTGTGTTTGTGCATGTGTTTATACCAGTGTGTTGTACTTGCACTGTGCTTCATGTGTGACCACGAGCCACTGTCAGGGCTCATGTTGCCCCCGACGGTAACAATAATCATGGGATTTGATTGCCAGCTCCCTCGCCCTCCATAATTGATGAGTCCAATATTTACTCTGTTACCTGTGTGTTGTAAACATTCATTATGGGGTTCCTTCCCAGATAGGTGAGCAGGAGAAGAGAATGGGACAAGTCCAGCCTGCAGGGACCAGCTGTCAGTTTGACTAATGACAGAAATGAATAAAATCTCATAATTACTTTAGAAAAAAGGACAGTCTCCACCTTATCTCGGGCCAATATGCATTTTAAAATTTTTTGGCGGGTTTATTAAATTCCATCCCCACCCCCCACCACCATCTTCGCCACCCCGGCCCCCACCGTAATACATTACAGACAGAGGCAAGTTCTCAAATTTCAAATTTAATTTTCTGCTCGCCATACACACACGGGCTCCGTAATCTGATTGGGACATTATTGTGTTTCTATTGACATTAGCATTGTTATTATTTTGTACTGTGTAAATATCAGTAAACCGGAGCACGCCTGGCTGCTTTGCCAGGAAGGGATTATTTTGTGTATTTATTTTGTTCTAATGCTCTCAAAAAATATCCTTTCAAGATGATATCTGATGCATTCCATTATCAGGAGATGCTGTCTCTGGATGCTCTGACGCAGTGTTATTTTATTGTAGAGCTGCATATAACTAAATTAAATTGGCTACCTAGAGTCATGTCTGCTTTATTGTGACACCCCATATAGGTGACACAGCACCTACAGAGACCTACTTTATGCTACAGGCCCTGAAATGGGATATCAATGAGACACATCATATTTGCTATCAGACAGAAAGCCCCCACAGGTCAGCCCATGCTTTTAGAGCTTCTTTTTATACTGTATGTGTGTGTGTGTATAATTGGATAAGTCTCCAATAAGTGTGTGTATGTGTTTTTAAGTTGGTGCACTGCGAACCACATGCACTAAGTCTCAGGAACAAGCAGCAGGGTAGTGAAGTGCAAAGCTCTCAGCCAAATCAGGTATTCAAGATAGAGGGATGGAGGGATAGATTAATGGCAGTAGGGATGAAGGGAGAGTGGAGGGGAGGGGGGGACAGATATGGGGAGAGACAGTGCAGTGATATACAGTAGGCTCTACTTAGACAAGTCGACTCCTCTGTGCCATTAGGCTAACAGGGGGGCAGACTGTGGGAGAGCCAGAGTGTAGAGGTAAAAGAGAGGACCGCTATCAAATAAACAAGAACATCTGCCTTAGTGTGTGTGTGTGTCTGCTGTGTTTTTGTTCAGGTGTTTTTGCCAGAGGTGGCAGAAGTACATGTATTCTTTACTCAAGGAGAAGTGGTTGGGTATTGTTTGGGTTTTTTCCAATGCCAGCTAAAGCAAAACTTTTAAATGATACTGGTGTCCAGACGGCACCTGAACCAATACTTAAAACCAAAAAAAGAACATAATGACAGTTGATGAAATTAAAGGACTTTTTGCATGCTGAGGCAAGTTTGGACTTGAAATTGAACAATATAGTACCTGCAAATCTAAAGTATACTTAAAATAATACATACAAAACACTTAGATTTACATTTTAACTTAACACCAAATAATCACAACATTAATTTGGAGTTCTACAAACTCCAGCTTCACACTACAGCAATTCTTTTGCAGAAATATCAACATATTTGCTAACCAAAGGAATGGCTTCTGTCACTATCATCAGTGGTCTCCCCATCATAGATAAAAATGATAAGTCACTATTTACATGTTGCATCTAGTTTTTTTATATCTATGCACCCTATCACTGGGGTAGGTCATGTCTGTAATGTCCGCACCAGAGGGCAACTGTTTCAATCGACAGCTTGAGCCTGTGACACCAAAATGAGGCACTATAATCTGCGTTGTCATTTGGTCCGATAGGTGCCCATGGTATGGGAACCATTGTTACAGTACCCAACCCAACCCTAGAGACTAAGTACTGATTCAACTTTTGCTTTATTCAAGTAAAAAAGAAATGTACTCAAAGTATAAAAGTAAAAAGTAGCCCTCAGAATGACATTTGTACTGACTGTTTCTGTGCAAAGCTAACTGAACCTGATCTTTTTCCCACTGGCACCGCATTGTTTTGCTCAATTATTTCTCAGCCGATTTCAATGAATGCAGTTATATTCAAGGGTTTATGATCAACACAGAGTAAGAAGGTGTGAGGTTTGTTTGTTTTTCTAACTCGCTCCATGTAGATCATAACACCTTGCGTCTTTTAATAATCAATAATTCCCCTGAGTTGCGTTAAAACTAAAGTAACAAGCCTGTTTTGAAAATGTAAAGATATACAGGTAGGAGTACAAATATTTATGTTAAAATGCGGGAAAAATAACTCATTTTGAAAATATATCTAATTGCAAATATGATATTGCAGTTTTTACATCATTATTCTCATTTTCATTGAAACATATTTTAATGATTATGGTGTGATTTTTGTGTGGCTCTCTACCAAACAAATATTTTTCTTAAGTCTGTAGAATATTTTGTGTAGGTCAGGACATCTCTGCAACCCGACAGTACACACATTTTGCCATTAACAAATGTTACACTTCCTATGATTTGAACATTTCAGAAGGCAATATTGTGATTTTTTTTTAAAAAGTGCAGCATAAATAGAGAGTAAAATTAAAAGTTGCCAGAAAAATAAATTTCCAAGTAAAGTACAATTACCTGAAAACTACTTCAGTACAGAAATGAATATAAACTATTTCTATTTGTTATTTCCCACCTCTGGTTTTAGTGACACACATTTATTTGTGCTGTCTCTTCTTCTCCTTTCTCTTTCAAACACACATGCAGCTCTAAATATCAAAACTCCACTCAACTTGATTCCATTTGAGTAGCTATTCTCTAATGTCTTTTTTGCAGAGTGGAATCCCACATAGAGGCGTGTAATACGGCATATTTGTGTCTTATGGAGGCAGACAGCTGATCGTGTCCATTTGTCATGCTGTCAAGTTAATTACCAGATTGAAAAGGAGAATGAGATTACTCCCTCCCCTTCCAACGGACACTCACACCTCCACACTCACAAACACACACACTTCAGTGTCACAAGGAAAATTTTCAATGTGCCAGTCTAACAACTTACTGGAGCAGAGTGAACAACATCAGAAGTTTGAGAGAAGAAATTGCACAAGGTCAGGCTACTATCTTTAGCTACGAGTGTGTGTGTGTGTGTGTGTGTGTGTGTGTGTGTGTGTGGTGTGTGTGTGTGTGTGTGTGTGTGTGTGTGTGGTATCTTTACATACTTTACTTCCATCACAGGAAAATCTTGTGGCTCTTGTGGACATCTTGTTAAAAATGTTCTTTTGTTTTATTCCTGCTCTCCTGCCCACTGAGAAGCTAGCTCTTTGCCACATGTGAAAAGTAACTCTTATGTACTTCAACTGTGTTCTGTACAAAGAAGTTTGCGTCCGTACTTGTGTAATCAAAGAGGACACTTTGAAAAAGAGGACAGATCATTAGCGCATAATGAGCTGAAGTACTTTGGGCAGTGAGGAGGATTTCCTCAATAAGTGATGGCTTAAGGAGATGGATACAAGAGGGTGAAAATCAGATTCTCTCAGCTGCAGACAACCTTTCTTCTCCCCAGGTGAGTCCTCTGCCTCCGTGCATGTTTGAAGTAAAGCACAGCTCAAACAAGCTGGCTAAGAGAATTAATAAACCCTTTTGGCACCCCGACTGTCGTGTCTCCAGGTCTTGATAGTTTTCTTGTGTGCAGATTGCTCCTATTACGAGCATGCATGCTGAAGATCTGAGATAGATGTTCACCAGGCTCCAGACATGTGAGGACAGCACCTACAAAGCGTCTCAGCCCCGACAATAATTCCAGGATGAAAAACACCCTGTTTTTTCTTTGTCAGCCGCTGACAAACACAAGTATCATAGGGAAGTGAAAGAGGCTTTGATGTGCTTGTAGTGGTACTGAATGAATTACAGCACAGGACAGAAGCAGGCTTGTTGCAAACTTGGAAGACAACCTGAGACCCTTGGGAGCCAAGACAAAGAGTACAGGGATATCAAACAAGTGATAAAAGGGAGGTGATTCACTCTTGTGCATGTGTGGAGCGTTCTTATTCATTAAAACCTTGATTAAACGCCAACTCTCCCTCTTTCCATCTCATCCTGACAGCCGCCAGGAGTTTTATCCAGGTGCCCGCAGTAATTTGTTTACCTGTTTCAGAGCAGACCCTCTAATGTAACTATTTTCCAATATCCTTGCTGATCATGTAACTATGCAGCTCTATTAATATCTCTCTGCCCTGCAGGGTTTGAAAAAGTCACGGGCTGCTTAGTTGAGATGTGATGAGGCTCTATGACGGCACCCAGCTGGCCGAAGTTCTGCAAGGGTGGCCTCGGTGACATCACGGCAAGTGGCGCGTGACAAACCGCCAGCACGCCAGTCGCGACCCACGAAATAATCTCCGACAGACGAGGACAAGGGCCATCTTGGCTCGCACTCCCACCCGATGCCCTCTTACCCCATCCTCTGCCATCACGAGAGGCAGGCTGGGCTTTCGGAAAAGGTGTCAAACGCACAGCGTGTATCGGCAAAAGGGAAAGTTGCTTCCTGTCAGGTGATGACAAGTAAGTGGCAGGGGAGGAAAAATTAAACACATCACCCTGATTTTTTTTTTTTCGCCCACTGCTACTTTCTCATGCTGTCAATTAGCCTCAATCAATCCCGTCATTTCTGTTTAGAGTTGTTATAACAACTCCAGTCTGTCTCTCCATCCGTCAACGCATAATAAATACGCTCGACAATATATGTTATCTCAACACTTCTGTCAGCTGTTGGCAGCAGCAGCCCTCCCTAATTGTGCTGCCACATTGGACAAAATGAGTGCTGCTTCATTTGATCACAACTGGGGGGAATACAAAACAAGCGAAGCCCCCCAGACTTGTTTTGGTTTGTCAAGACGTGTTGCCCCCGCTGCGCCTCTCGAAAACGCAGTCGCTTCAGAGTCCTTCTGATTGTAGATGTGAGACAGAAGTGACCGAAAAAGTCATCTCCTCAAATGAGAAGACGTGATTGGCTTCTAACAACTCTCCTCTTGGCTGTATTTGACTAAAGGTGAAGCGGTGCTTATCAGTAAAGTAAGTCTGCCGCCATGTATTATTAACAGGTGAGGGCGTGCAGGGTTTGCTTGGCTAAAAAGGACTTTAAGTGATGTGGGAGCGACACTGTCAATCTTAGCCTTCCTCTGAGAGTCAATTAGGTGATAAACAGGACTACATGTCTTTGGCAGTGGGGAGAAGGCTGATAGGCTGTCCCATGGATGTCCTGGGGCAAGGTAAACTGACAGTACAGCTTCAGCTTTGCCGTCAGGGATGGAGGCAGAGAGAACAATGTGAGAGTGGCCCTGCCACTTGAGAGAGTAGGCTATGTGTGTTTTTATCTAGGCATGCATGTGTGTGTACGTGCATTACAGTACATGCTGGCTTTTTACTGTGAGTGTGTGCTGGTTCGCCTGCTCAGCTGACTGCGCTGAAGATACTGAATGTGGTAATGATGCTTCTCCAAGAAATATCAGTAGTGATGGTGAAACTGATGATGATGGTAGTGACAATGGTAACTGGGACGGTGATGGCTGTGCATATTGATTAGTCATTATTCAATCTAAACACATTCCTGTTTACTGCTTAGGCCCGGGCAATATATCAATATTATATCGATATCATGATATGAGACGAGGTATTGTTCTAGATATTGTTGTCTTTTCCAGGTTTTAAAGGTTGCATTACAGGGAAGTGATATAGTTTTCTCACTAGACTGTTCCCCTGATTCTGATGTCTGAACATACCAATACCAGCTCTCTTTTTTTTCCCCCTCGATCTTTGTTTGATTATGATGATTATCATTGTTATTATTGTCATCATTAGTAGCAGTAGTTGTAAGACTACATGAGGCTGCAACTGAACTTCAGGCTGGAAAGCTTGCGTAGTTTGTGTAATGTAACTTGTTTGATGGAATCTAGATTGAAATGCAGATCATGTCACAAGTCCTGATGAATGCCCTTCGTCAATATTGGGCCTCGATACCGATATTGGATCGGTCCCACTTTGTCATTATATTCACATTGCTGATGATTTGATCAAGATTTCATCAAAGTCTCATTGTGTTGATATTTTGTGAAAGTACCAATAGTCATTCCCACAATTTTGCCACAATATGGATATCAGGGTGTATTTGATTTTGTCCATACTGCTCAGTCTTAACTCCCGTTTTACTCAAGTAAAAGTTCTGCATTCTAAACCTTAACAAAATATGTATAATAGCAAAATTTAACTGAAGAAGTTATTCCGCAGCAGTAAAATGGTCCTTGTTGGTGTTCTTTTATAATATCTGTTGTTTCTGGATTAATGTTGCTGCTGCTTTAATGAATATGTTTTATTTTACTGCTGCAGATGTTTAAGGTTGAGCTGCTCGGTAGTTCAGTACAGCAATGCATCATATTCTATAAGCTTATCATAAGTTTGCACTATTTTAGAATTCGTGGTAGGTTATTTTAGAAAATGGTTCTATCAAGATATATATCGTATATCGTGGAAAATATCAAGATATTATTTATAAGCCACATTGCCCAGCCCTGTTTCTGCTTCAAGTGTATGAATATGCTCAATATGTGCTTATGCATGTTTTTGTCCTATACTGTTTTTGAATTGGTTTTTGTGTGTGAGAGAAACAGTCATTACTCACATTACATTCTGTATGCAATATATATATATCTTCAGTGTAACATTGTGTGTGTGTGTGTGTGATAGATAAACAGCTTTTTAATAGTTTATATGTTTCATTTGCATTCATAAAGTCGGTCTGTCAAAAAAAATGATTACATGCTCATTAAGTATGTAGATCCTCGGGTCATACATAGCAGCCCTTTTCATAAGAATACATTAAATATACAGAAGCAGTGTACTGCATATTATCAGTACTGCATTATGTGTGTTCCTGGTACAGTAAATTGTTTTACACCAATGTATATTTAGCCAACAACAATGTGGCTCAGCTGAGGGAATTATTACGTGCTTATTAAGTGTGTAGATATTCAGGTCGTACACCAACAGCAGCTTTTTTCATATGATTAAGTGTGTCAATATGATGAGATAATACAGTATTCTAATATCTTCTTTCTCTGTCATTTCATTCACGCTCAATACTGAGCTGAAAAAGTGGCCCAACAGATGAATTTTAATGAGTGGTTTGCCATTATTACCCTCATTATTTTCCAATTAGCAAACTGTACACCACATCAGCACAGCACAGAAAGATCAACTACTGTACCATACCATAAATACATCTCCTCTCCTATCTGTAAATAACAAGAAACTCAATACCAGGCAGTAAAAGACTCCACAAAGGATAGATCACTGCGAGTGCACTGCATGAGAAGCAATTCCAGTGAGCTGGGATAAAATACATTAAAGATAATGAAGGGTAGGGTAGTCTTTACCAAGCGCCATCTGAGGAAAAGAATGCAAATAGAAAATAACAAAATATCTGAATTAGTAGCATAATTCTGTTGCATGACAAATAAAACCGCATAGAAAGATCAGGAGGAGAGCAACAGAACACTAACCCTGCATGTTTTTATCTTCATGAGGGCAACAGGCTGAAGGCAAAGGACTGTGTTTGTGGTTTGAGCACAGAGGTCTAAGTTAAAGGACATTAGCGAACATTCCCTGAAAGGCATGGTCAGATACAAAGGAGGCACAGAGGACAAATAATTCACTCACAGAAAAATAAAATAAAGAAATACCAATACTGAGCTGCAAAGCCTGGAAAATATTGAAAACTAATAAAAGTTGTTTGCAATATTTAGAAAATATTTGTTCTATTCATTATATTTAATGCATCTGTATCAATACTTCTGATCATGGTATGTGTGCTGACTGTTGATTTTAACAAGATGTATTTCTGTTAGTTCAGGAAAAAAGAATTTATCACCTTGAAGGAGGCTGTATATTATAATGTGCTCATGGGCTGTATTGTAAGTACAGTACGAGCGCCACCCTTCTCTGCTCAGTGCTGTTGCAGCCCTCCATTCCAATGAACACGCCCTCCTCAGCAGCCATTTTCAGTTGAACCACATCTGCGTGGTGTTTGACCTATTTTCTGCAAGCACGCCTTGTATGTGTAAAAGAAAAAAAAATACAAACGGTGTCACTGTATTTCAGTCAGCTCAGTTATTTTGGGGCGAAAAAGAGCCGTCTTCGGGCGCATATCTAGCGTGAAATGCAAGTGGCGGACGAGTGACATTGTCAGCTCGTTTTCTCCACCTTGTCTGTTGGTCGCAGAGCGTAAGAGCTGGTTGGCTAGACAGGCGGGGGCTACGGGGTCATTGTGTGTGTGTATGGAGAGATGCGCTGAGTGAATAACCTTCCCCGGTAACAGCTGTCAGATCCACCCGAGCAGAGCAGAGGACAGAAGAGCAGGCCCAACCAGGCCCAACCTAGACGTAAGACTGATAGGGGTGGATGGCAGAGGGGGTGGGCGTGGGCTGGACTGTCTGCCAGCCTTGAACGCCGGGCTCAAGGGTTTTTGATGGGTGGCCACACCGAGCCTCTTGACGGGGGTCTCAGCACCCAGGCAGCTTATTGTTTAACACATTGCTCATCTCTTTTATTCCCCCCAATGCAGATTCCATGCACAGCAGTGCAGAGCACACAGGCCCAACAGTGGCCCGGGACGCCGCCTTTGTCGAGGTGTCAGTCGCCAACGCAGCGTCTCAGCATGGTTCACCACTGGGCATGACAGGGGATGCAGACCCCATGAAGGGGGATTAGCACTGCACCTATTGTCTGAGGGCACACTGGTGCTGGATTTGGCTGCATGGCTATTCAACGACTGTATTTCTATTCTTTGGCACTTGACAGGGACGCTCAGTGGCCCCACTTTTGTTCCGCTGCAGTATCAGAATGTGTCCGTGTCGTGCCCCCGGCCGAGGCCCTTATTATCTGCGCTGACATGACGAGGAAAGGTGCGATGGTAGATTCTGTTATTGCTGTCTGCCGCCTGACCTGCAGGTTAGGGTGTTTTTTAATGGGTTAGGTAGAAGCTTGCTTCTCATGTATAATTTACTGTTGATTCTGTTAACGCTGAAAGGAGAGCATGTTGACCGAGACTTAACCTATGAGGGTTTGGTCGGATTTGATGTTATGAATACAAAATTAAGGGATTTTTTAGGGGGTTTGTTGGTTTTGTTTTATTTGCTCTCTTTTATCATTCAAATCAAATCTCATCCATTTTGTTTCACACAGAGTGCTGTGAATAAATCACATAATTTCCAACTGACAGATCACTGCTGCTGTGTATTAATGTGTAGTCATGTACTGAGCAGAGTGTAGTTTAAAAGTCACTGGCAAATTGTAGTCTAACCTTATGACTTGTGAAAAAATGTCATGTCTCCTAATGTGGCATGATCAATAATTGTGAATATACAAAAAAAATGCAAAGATTACATTAAACAATTAATTAAAAATTAAATTATTTTGAATATATTGTTTATCAGAGCTGCAGTTAACTATTTTCAATATATGTCATTTTTGCGATTCATCAGTTAGTTGTTTGGTCCATAAAATGTCAGAAAATGGTGAAAATTGGTTGAATTTATCACTGTTTCCCAAAGCCTAAGGTCATGTCCTTAAATGTCTTTTTTGGCCACAACCCGAAGATATTCAGTTCTCTGTCATAGCGGACTACAGAAATAAAAAAAGAAGAAGCTGAAATTACAGATTTTTTTCTTTAAAAAAAAAAGGATTAATCGATCATTGAAATAGTTGACCATCACTTTCATAGTTGACAACTAATTGATGAAGGGACTAAATGTTGCAGCTCTATTGTTTATATTTTAGCCTGAAAGAAATCCTACATAAATCTTGATACATTTCTTAAATAAAAACAATATTTGCCTCCATTCAGCTGAGAACAATGCTGTAATGGGTGTTTAGTATACCTCACTGTGTACAGTTTTTCAGAGGCCAAAAACCTCTGGCCAGCCCCATAGTACTCATTTCTATGTTGAGAGAGCAGTTTGGGCAGTAAAGCACTGTGGAAAATAGTGATGGATGGCTCCTTGGTCTCTCATAGAATAGAGAGGCAGTGGAAGTTTTTTTCGTTTTTCTTTTTTAGATTAAGGCAGCAGCTCAAGGAGATACAGGTTTACAGTAAATGTGTTTTGTCCCTGCTGTGCTGTCTGAAAAAGCTTTTTTCCAACTTCAGAATTTCTTAAATTTTTTGGCATTTGGGGCCACTCTCATGCAAACTCTATTACCGCAACATGCTTGCTCCGTTCAACTCAACCATTGCATCTTAAAAGATAAAGCTTGTATAGGTTGCCTGAAATCTTCCTGAGCTCTCGACTCATTATTTCAGACAATAAACAATGAGTCATTTGGAAAATTTCCCCCCGCTCAGATATACAAAAACACTTTCACATGCAAACAAATTATGTGATCGTTCTGCAATGGTGCAAGCATTGCCAAAGCATGCTCCAATGTTGATGATACAGTAAACAAAACTCCATTGTGACTTCATTCGGACTTAAAACTGAATTGCAGACATATGCTCCACTGTACACTATCCTGGTCTGAATTTTAGTTTTTTCCCCCCTCAGCTCTGTTTATCAAAAGATTTTTCCACATACCTTTCCAGGAGATGTTGAAATAAAGAGACGGGAAAAGCCTGCAAAGCATAGCTCACCGCTGCTTTGCCAAGGAGCAATCCCCAGACAAAAGAAGCCCCATACCTCAGAAGTACCACAAGTGCTGAAATTGATATTTCTATTACCAGCTATTACAAACACAGTTGCCTTACAACTGCTTCTCATTTATGGGGATTAAGAGGAAACACTCAGAGAGGCGTGTGTGGAGAATGCCATCTTTGTTTTTGTTTTCCTGCCCTCGTCTCTCCCCCCTCGCCGTCGTCGTGTTGATGTCACTGGAAGGTGAGCAACTGGGTCATGGGTAGCTCAGAGGTTGTGGAGGTTTTACTGGCCTTGATCCCTGTCAGGCAGCCATAATGAGGAGGTTCCGCTCTCCCCATCAGCTGGGAGTAATGGCTGCCATAAAGGCCTTGATTGCAGCTGCTGCAGAACTCTCCTCCTCATGGCAGAGTGACTCTTGAACTCCTTCAATCATCTGTCTGGCTCATATAGAACCTGCCATCTTCTCAGACCATTTTGTCAATGTATATCACTCATAGTCCCGCCACTCCTTAAACATGCCGAGTTAACCTGTAATGTAAAGCACTTAAAAATGTTCCATGATGCAGGGCGATAGTTTTCTGAGCTTGTCACATCACGTGTTAATGTTTTTTTCACCACCTGGAAATTCAGCTTCTTCATGGAAATTTAATATAAAAATAGAGCTACAACTAATGGTGTTCATTACTGATTTATCTGCAGATTAATTCAGTGATCAATCAATTAATCGTTTTTCTGATCCCAAAATTACAAAAAAAATAAAATAAAACAAAAAAAAACTCAGCACAGTTTCCTTGAGTCCAAAAGTCCAAAACCCAAATACTCTTTATTTTGATCATAAATGATGAAGAACTGCAGCAAATCATACATTTTAGAGGCTTGAAACAGCAAATGTTTGACATTTTTGCTTGAAAAATTACTGAAACAATTAATCGATTATTAAAATGGTTGGCGACTAATCTTTTTTCAATTGACTAATTAATAAATTAATTAAACACTGCAGCTGTACATAAAAAAAATGTACATGTAACATTACTTTATAATGATTTGTTGTAGAGCCTGACCAATATATCATCAACCGATATTATCGGCTCGATATTGGCCTCTCAAAGCTTCATTGTTTTTTATAGGTATCAGCATATATGTTGTCTGATATCCACTAATATGAATATTTTTTAACAGAACGTGATGCAGATTGCTTTTATTTGTTAATTTATATGCAGCATTTTGTGTATATTGATTATTTTTCCTAATTCGGGTTAAATATATAAATATATTTTGCTCTATATTTGTTATTCTATTTATTGTTATTTAAAATAATTAAAATATCAGTGAAAGTTTTATTTTGGGCAGTAATGTTTATTGTTAAAGTGGAAAATATCCTGCTCCTATCACATAACTTTCTAACTAAGGTAGGGCTACACGATATGGTAAAAAATAGAGCCTGAGATTTTAGAGAACATTCACCAATTACCAATATGGTGGCCAATACGGTGATTTTTTTGAGCTGGAAGAAGGCTATTTTCTTAAGCAAATAATTTTATAAAATATTAAATATTTTATTTGACATAAATTATTTAACATACACATTCTCAACCAATTGTAGAAATGAACACTGAGAAAATAAAGAATACATAAAAATAAGATGAAAAACAATAGATGAATGAACATCAGTACTGTTCAGTAACTAATTTAATACTGAGGGAAGGGAGCTTCTCTTGTTGTTATTGCACTTGACTGTATTGTGATTTAGATAATATTTTGATTAATTGTAGAGCATATTATATTCTGTATTCCTAATATCAGTATCAGCCCCAAAAATCCAGTATCGGTCAGGCTCTAGTTTGTTGCTTGTATTCTGTTTCACATTTTAGTGTTGGCAGAAAAATCTAAACACATTCAGTGCAGCACAGACAAAAATGTGCAAAAGCTCTCCTTTCAAATCACATAAGAACAGGACGGCCCTACGGTGGTGCCTGAATGTATACAGTCAACCTGCTAAACATCGATCTCTCTCTAAACAGGCTGGAAAAAACCCCACTACTGTGCATGTTTACCTGTTTGACAGAACGTCATGTTGTCTTGTTAAACCCCAGTGCATGACAGCAGGGTGGCTCCCCCTGTTGAAACAATGTCACTCCATCACAGGCTGAGCCTATACAGTGATTTAAAAACATAGATTTTATTTAAATGTACTCTCTGTGCTGTCATACAAATGACATTGCCTGTCTGCAAAACATTAGTTGTATACATATTTTAGGATATCTTGATAATGCTGCTAAATACATAAATCAAATTAGAATTTAAAACATCTGAATTAAAACCTTTAATGGTATATGATTAAACATTAAGTTTAGATGGCAGAATAAATTCCAGCTTTGCCTGTATTTCTAAGAGAATAATATAAGTGTGGTAAAGGGGGCCAGACACAGGGGAAGATTTCTTCAACGGAGCCACAACAGAGTGTGGGCGGTGACCAGACATGGCAGAAATCTGGAAGAGGTGTCTCACATTGTGTAGGTCTCTTCCAATTCACTGGATCACCATGTTCATTTACAATCAGCCCCGTAATTAAGGGGAACCAACCCAGAAATTATCAATCAGTTAATTACTGGGATGCTGCAAAACAAATCCAGCTCCTGATTGAAGCCCAGTGGCTGCCCTTACAAGATGCTGCAGTTGTCCAAATGAAAGGGTTGTGAATTGACCGAAAAAAACAAAAAAAAAACAAACCCACAATGCTTGTTTGTCACTCAGTGTGGCAACACGGTATGCAGCAGATATTTAAAAATATTTCTTTTTACATATCCTTAAAATAGAACGTTCTAATAATTTTAAAGCAGCTCAGATTTGGCTGAGATCGCCCTTTTATTTTAGTCTTTAAAATTATTTTTAGGTTGAGGTGAAATTTTAATTCACCTTTAATTTACAGTGCTGTAACCATGGCTTGGCGACTCACCAGGTTTTAAGCACCGATGTGTTTTTTTGCAGTCGTGCAGCTGGTGGCACAATAAATATGTCACATAACATGTAACGGTAACACGTAACCAGCTATTAACTCCCCAATGACGAGGAAATAGAGAAGTAATTCAATTGTGGAATGCCATGTTTAGTGGTTTCCTTGTGCTTCAAAATTGTACGGTAGGAAAATGCTTATGCTGTAAAAAGGCAAATACTCTTGAAGCTTGGTTGGAAAAACTTGGTATTTATTTCACTTTAGTGGTCCAGAAAAAGAAGGGGGATGCAAAAAATATACCGTGCACACACACACACACACACACACACACACACACACACACACACACACACACACACTTAAAGAGCTGTTAATCTTTTTTCCCTCAAATGTCCGTTCCTTCTTATATTTTTTTCCTCCCACACTCATTGACACACTAATTATTTGTTCATTTAATTGCACACAATTGCATTAAATCCAAAAACAATTATATTGCCCTTTTATGCATTTTTCATTACATTTAATGCAGTTAATATATATTCTATGTATCCACTCCGATGTAAACACTCCTCAGAGAAGCATGCAGAGAGAGCCAGCTGGAAACCCTGCACACCACAGTACTTATTGTGATTCACTTAACTTTTTTTTTTTCTCTCAAATGGGAAGGAGAAGGACCTATAAATTGCTTGACTCAGGACCTCTATTTCCCATCAATACATTTCCTCTGCTCCCCTCTAGGCATTGGAGCATCAAAATGCATAACAATCCCCTGATAGTGTCAGCAGCCTACAGCTCATCTCTAAAGTAAATGCAGACCAGATAGAATTAAAGGGGAGGTCCTGTGTTTTTCTTGGCAGAAAGATTTTCATTATTTCTCTGTTAGGGAGATGTCATCACAAGAGACAGAAACAAAGGGGGAAAAGGCAGCTTGGCACTCCTGCAGATGACACACCATCACGCACCTACTATATTAAACTGTATGTGAAAATAGTCTCTTAATGTATTGGATTAGAGAAAATCTACTCAAGCAGAACTACTGTTCTCTCAAAAAAGTATTTTTCTCAAAAACTACTCAGTATTAGTTACTTTTTAACCGTTGATGTTTAATGCATCATCAGTAGCAGGCATTCAGTTGAAAGGGGTTTCTGTTTCTCCAAATGTTCAGTCTAAATTAGTCCCAACTCTTGTGCTGTTCTGCTCACTAGGGTGGCAACTAATGATCGTTTACTTCGTCTGTTGTTCTGTTGATTATTTTCTAAACTAATCAGTTAGTTATTTGAGCCATAACATGTCAGAAAATGATGAAAAATGTTGATCAGTTCTTCCCAAAGCCAGCGATGGCGTCCTAAAATGTCTTGTTTTTCGTCAAAGCTCGATGATACTCACTTTACTGTGACAGATGAGTAAAGAATGGGTATGTGGGAATTGTTTCAATTGTCGGATGTAAATATGATTATAGAGTGTGGTCTAGACCTACTCTATATGTAAAGTGTCTTGAGACAACTTTGTTGTGAATTGGCGCTATATAAATAAAATTTGATTTGATTTGAAGAAACATGGAAATGTTCACATTCAAGAAGCTGGAATCAGAATTTTGAATTTTAAAAAATTACTCAGATTAAGTAGGTATCGAAATTAGAGCCTGACCACTATGGGAGTTTTGTGACAAATAGTACAAATAGAGTTTAAAGGGGAAATATTCATTGGTTACCAATATGATGGCTGATATAGTGAGCTGGAATAAAAATAGATCTTTTTGATGTGGATTGTGCACCAATATGACGATGCAAAGGTGTATGAAGAAGGCTGCTTTCTCGAACAGTTAATTTATTAAAGTAATTTAACCGACACCTACGTAAAGCAGTTGTAGGAAGGAACACTGAGAAAATAAAATGAAAAAAATAAATAGCTAAATAAACATCAGTCAATTGCTTAATATTTTCATACTGTCAATTTAGGGGCAGGTCGTAAAACAAGAAGCAGCTTCTCAGTATTTACACCTGCAGGGGGCTCCTCTTGTCCAGTGTTCCCCATTGTGCTAAATCCAAATTGGCCCAAGCATCTTTTTCTGTATTATTTGTTCTGTAAAAAAAGTTTTCATATCAGTGAATATTGGTACACTGTTGTTGCCCCATATAAGGCAATATTGGGCCGATAAGGATCTGGTGAATCGGGTGAATATGGGCCCGATGAAAATAGGTGGCAACCAATTTAATGGTTGACAACCAATCAATTAATTGTTGCAGTTCCAGTGATCATGGTCACCTCTCCAAACCTGTGCCTGCTGCAGCATTTTTTTTCGTCTGTATGTTCTGATTTTCATTGGCCTGTTTATCCTTATTGGCTATAAAAATGCACATGAAAGGTTTTGATATTAATTAAAACTAGGCTTATTACTACTACTAGTAGTAGTAGTGAATTTTAATTTTTAAAAGTAACTAAGTAGATGACATAGCGTAATGCATGTTTAAGCAAAAGTAAAATTACGGACTTGAAAAATTACTCAAACTGTTTGGGGTATCACAATTTGGACAAATGGATTGAAATCAAAAGCAAAATCTGCGATTCTGTTTTCTCACAGTATTTTTTTTTCACCTACTTGCTTGCATCCGATGCATGTCTGAAGAAAAAACAAAACAAAATTTCAAACACAGTGTAACTTGATAATAACCTGCATCTGCACTTTTCTATCTTTTATAAGAAGAATTGGAAAATGTGAATGACAGTTATCAGGACATAAAATCAACGATCGGTTGATATTTACAAATCAAAACACTCTATAGCCTAAAAAAATATGTTTACATTGAAAATCAAATCCAGTTGTGACCTTAAAATCTGAAGTCATTGAATTGTGGGTTTGGTAGAATTGTGAGGCCCCTATTAATTATAATAATTTGAGCAGTTGTAATCTGGTACTGTGCAATACTAGATCTTGTGCAAGAGCTATTCCAAATCTATCTGGCATCCACATATATCATGATAAAACTAGAGCTGTACAGTTAGTTGCAATATTATCTAAATTGCAATATGGCCAAGTGCAAAGCCCAAATTGCAAAACAACAGCCAAATTGCAGTTTTCTGAAAAAGGAAAAATATGTGAGAAAACAGCATTATAATGAAGTACTGTAGTGCTGCAAAGATGCCTGGACTACAAATCTTGTTCTCCAGATGAAAGAAAACATGTTTGTTTGGTACAGCCCCAACAAATTTCACATCATCATGATTTTAATAGGGTTTTTTCTTTTTTCAATAAAAATGAAAATTGTAATGCAAAAATGATCATTCACACTAATCATATCGCAGTCGCAATTACACTCAAAATGATCTCAATATGACTGTTTGTTTTTTACATATCGTGCTGCCCTAGATAAAACTATTACTAATTAGTAACTGAAGAATATCTCCTCATATTGGCTCTAGATTTGATGTTGCTTTGATTGTTTTTCCTTCCTTTTTTTTCTGCAGTTTCTCCTCAGTCTTTAGTCATTGTAATTGGTTTCCTCATGGTTTCTCTGAGCATAATGCAGATTGCACAGTGCCACAGATCTGAGCTTGTTCCTACTTGTTTGAAGTGACCCCATAGCCGGTGACTTCAAGATGTTTTCTGGGAGCTGCATCCAAAACAAGGGATGCAGCAGGAACAGGGTCCTCTGCTGGTGGCAGGCGGGGGGAAGATTGGAATGAGACTTGAGCGGCCAAATCACCGAATCTGGGCCCAGGGTTTTTTGGCAGGCAGCAGAGTGTGAAATTTACAGAATTTCTTACGTTGGTTGTGCAGCTGCCTCTGTGCCTGTAACCACGGTATTGTCAGAGAGTGGAGCTCTGAGAGAAGACTAGAGGGCTGGATAGAGGGAAGTGGAAGAATTCAGACGTGATGTGTTGCCAGCTTTTGTACAAAATACCACAATGCAGATAAGATGGCAGAATTGGTAGGTGACATTGATTTTTCTATGTATGATAGGACTTCACTGGCAACATTTGGGGTGGGTAAATTATTCTTTTTTATTCTTTTTAGTCCTCAATTACTTTTGCAATTCTCTTGGTGCAGAACAAAGGAATAGAGACGGTTCGAAATCTGTGATACCGCCATAATTTGAAGTAGCAAGAATCAAAGCATAAACAAAACCGACAAAATAAGAAAACCCATTGGAGTGCTTCACTTTTTACCCCGTTTTCCTTTTTCTGTCTCCTTGTCACAACCCAAAGCCACTTCTATTTACATGGCAAAAGAGGTGGAAGTACTGCAGCATGCCTAATTTGCAGCAGGCCCCATGTTTTCTTTACAAATTGCAGTCACATATCATTTAGTTTCCCTGTATTATTGCAAAAGAAAACAATCAGAAAACCTCAAATGGGGGCCACCGTGCACTGATCTCATCCCTGGCTCCGGCGTCCCTCCCAGTTCATCTCACTAACTGTCTCTGCCGCTGCCAGGACTCGCTGGAACAGATGCCTTCTTATTTTGACGGCCTGCTGCTTGCCTCAGTCAGTTGGGCAGCAGGTCACAAATGCTCACATACCCATGTGGACACATGGGTACGCACACACGCACACATACACACCCGTACGCTGTGATGGCTGTAAAGCATGTGTGTTTAACTTACTGGTTGTTTAAGTAAGCTGAGAAGAATCCCCTCAGGTGATTAGTTCATTTGCAAGTCCCCGGCTGTGGAGGCTAGTGCAGGCCCGCTGCCCCGCTCTCTGCTTTTACTCTCTGTCTGTCTTATTCTGTTGCTACCAGCTTTGCTTGCTTGCTCCATCCTCTTTTCTTTTTTTTTCTCCCTTCTGTTCTGCTGTTTGTTTGTCTCAAGACTCTGAGGGAGGAGAAGGAGACAGAAAGAGAGCAAAAGAAAAAAAAACTAAGAGGCAGAAATGTTAAGCCAGCTAGAGTAATAGCGCCGGCCTTTGTCCTGCACTCATTATTTTCGCTTTGATTACAATCTGGAGCAGCTCAAGTTACCCTAATTCGGCCGGCTGAGGCTCTGGCTGAAATTGTGCTGTGTTGAGTGATGGTTGAATTGAAGCTGCCAGGGGGGTCACTACTGGATCGGGTGTGGAAAGAGAGAAAAAATCATAATAATAATAAAAAATAAAAATGCAAAAACAAAGGCAATATCTGCTGTAATAATGTGACAAACGCGTAGCATCATAATAAACACAATCTCCGAGTAAATTCCAGACTCATCCAGCATGGAGGAGATGTAAACGATGAGACCAAGCGTGTAATTCCTTCAGGGACACTTTTCATGCCAACGGGACGTCTTGTTTATGCCAGAGCGAGAATGTTGAGAAATGGTCTCGGGTGTTGCACAGCGCTGAGTGGATGGAGGAGCAGGCAAGCATGCTGGGATTCTCTGGCCAGTGACGGTATAGTGCCATGGGAGGGGAATGAGCGGTGAGGACGCCGCCTCAGGGCCAACCACCACTAGACACTAAGCGCCGCAGAGGCCCGGTCCCCGTGTAGCACTAATCACAACCCCCTGCTCCTTCCATCTGTTCTCCATCAGCGGCCTTACAGTACCACTCCACCGCTTTACCTCCATCCACCCTCCATCCTCTTCCTTCTGGCTATCGCTCACACTGTCTCTTAACCCTCTGTAGCTGGACTCAACCTCCTTTTTGGATTTTGGATTTTTCCCTGGCTGGTATTTATTTACTTCGTTCTTGTAAGGATGCTGGATTTGTTAGAGCCAGAGAGAGAGCAGAGGCTTTAACCTTTTTATCCTGAATATTAGCCTGTGTTTTCAGGTTTTTTGCTCCTGCAGCCAAATATTTATTAGTAAAGATGTATATTAAATGTATTTAAAATACATATTTTGTATTTTGCTCGGCACAAAAAGTAAGATGCAATTTGCAACAAAATATTATATATTATATTAATATATATAGCGTCTGTATTTTTGTATTTAAAATACTTAAAGCATATCATTTAATAGCTAATTTTATTCTTAAATAAGCCACAATTCTATCCCTGGGTTTGAAAACTCTGGAAAAAAACAGTAAAAAAACCAAAAAAAAAAAAAAAAAAAAAAAAGCCCCATCAC
>JAJHUR010072292.1:35352-67868 GCA_027495735.1 Lutjanus campechanus
TTGATTTGTATGCTTGCAAAAAGTATTTTTCTGTGCTCGCAACACATTTTTCTGTGCTCACAAAATATTTTTCTGTGCTCAAAATACTTTTCTGTGCTCAAAATATTTTTCTGTGCTCACAAAATATTTTTCTGTGCTCAAAATCTACAATTGCTCGCTCAGGATTGTGGCACAAATATAACTCCATATTCACTGATAGATGAACAAAGGAATCTTTTTTTATGTGTTGTTGTCACATCCATTTAGGTTGAAATCAGTCTTGACATTGGAGGGCAATGTGCATTAGTGCAAAATAATAATAATCATTATGTAAAATGTAGAAAGTACGGATAGTTGTGCTAAAATGTAGGGGGTAAAAATAAAACATTGTAAAGTACTCTACTCAAGTAGAGAGAAAGTATTTGCACTTAGTTACTTCCTGTCTCTGATGTCTCTGAGAGGCTTGGTTTAATATGCTGAGGTTTTTCAGATATGTGCTGTCAAGACTTCTGCCGCCACCCTGTTGAAATATTATATTTGAAAATTTCATCAACAATGTGTCTTTCCAGAAACAATGTCCTGGTTGCCTCATATAATCCGCAGACCCCTACCGTCAACAACTATTTTCAAGTGGGTTTCTCAGCGGGTGACGACTCAAAACTTTGGCAAATGAAACCAAAAATAGCTGCAAGTGGAGATACCTCTTGGGACAGTGTGGAAACACGTTTTCTAATATGCATTTGACAAAAAAAGTGAATACTAAAAAAAGTACACTCAACAAAAATATAAGTGCAACACTTTTGTTTTTGCTCCCATTTTACATGAGTTGAATGAAAAGATCTCAGACTTCTTCTGTGCACACAAAAGGTTTATTTTTCTCAAATTTTGTTGGTGAGCACTTCTCCTTTACCAAGATAATTCATCCACATGACAGATGTGGCATATTAGAGATGCTGATTAAACAGCAGAATTATTGCGCAGGTTTTAATTGTGATCAGTTCAAAGTGACTTAGACTGATCACAACAAAATATCACTCCAAAATGTGCACTTTAATCTTAAAAAGACATTTATTAGAAACTGAACAATGGCTATTTCATATTTCATAAGTCAGGACCTGCCCTACTCTGCCTCAGATTTGCTAGTACTTGTTGCCTTCGTTGGTTGGGTTGGTTAGATTTAGACATGAGGACTGATTGGTTAGGGTTAAGGTAAGAATATCAGGGTAAGCCAGTCAGAGTAGGGCGGGTTATGACTTTGCCCTCATGGGGGACAAAAAAGTTATCCATGTCTGTATTTGAAATAATCATAATTTAGAGCCCAATAATTAAAAAAATATATAATTTCACTTTTCAGAGTGACCTTTAGACCAGTCCGAGGTGGATTTTGACAAATTTGTGAACTCACTGAAGGGAAATAAACATTTTGTGTGCAGAGAAGAAGTCTTAGAAATTTTACTTCAACTCATGAAAAATGTGAGCAAAAACAAAAGTGTTGTGTTCATATTTTTGTTGAGTACTTTCTAGTGGGTTTCTCAGTGAGTGACAACTCAAAACCTTGGCAAATGAAACTGCAAATAGCTGCAACTCGAGATACCTCTTGGGAAAGTGGAGAAATCTGTTTTCTAATATGTATTTGAAAAATTTTAAAAAAGCAAATATAAAGCAAGGTCATCCAGTCCACAACCCCTTTTGGGAGGTTTATACCAGTGAAATAAAATGTTAAATGCACATAGCTGTTTTCCCAAGAGTGTGTAGGAGTGTGTGTGTGATCCTCCCTCCCCAGCTCCACTTTTTCTGAGGTGACCTGTGCACCACTTGCGCCCTGGGGGCTCAGGCTAACACACACATGGCCTGCCCTGCTGCTGCTGCTGCTGCTAAACACTTGGACTTTCACATATACACATGTACACAAACACACACACATTCTCACAGTGCAAGCAACATCTGGTTTCCAGGATGGCTCTCATGAATGCAGACCTTTTTAGCTGCCGGTACGGGCCGGCTGCTGGTGTTAATGACTGGGGCATTCCTCAGCTCCCAGGATGAAAATGGGGGAGAGGATGCAAAACAGAGGCAGCCATCGCTTCTAAGGGGTAACCCAATCCATCCAGCAGGAGCTGTATGTGTGTGTGAATAAATGGCCGAAGGGGGTAGGCCGGCAAAAGGTCCTTGGGGTCAGAAGCGTCTACCACAGCACCCCGGTGTGTATGTGCCAGGTCTGGCTTCCTCCCAAAAGCGCAGAGAGGTCACTGCAATTTCCCCAAGTCAGGAGTGGGTCAGGGTCCCGCTTCCCTTACGTATCAGTCAGTGAAGGATGAGGAGGAGAGCGCGAGGCATGGTCTTTGTAGAATTACCTCTCTTAATCCCCCGAGTGTCAGGAGAACTGCAAGGAAAGTCTGCTGTTGTTTGACAGGGCACATGAGGTTATATGAGGGGAAATGTGAAAGCTACAGAGACTGCTTTTTTTTCCAGACTTAAAATGTAATTATTCCGTTCATAATTGGTGGGGAATTTTCTCACAGGTGTCATTATCTTTCTGGTTATTGGCACGGTCCCACGATGCTTTCCGTTAAGATGTTCTTTAACGTCAGCACGTCAGCTCACCTCACTTGGCAGCAGCAAGTGAACAGAGACGCTTTGCTCAGGAACTGAAAAGCGAATACATTAAGGGTGGAAGTAAAACGTTGCCCCTGAAAAGAGCTCAATAATGATTTAAGTAGCTTGTGGTAGAAGAGATTATTTTAGTTTTTTTTCCAGAAAGGTTTTTCCTTGACCCAAATAGCAGGTTTCTGTCTGTCTCTTCTTCCCCTGCTCGCTTCCTCTCTCCGGTTTGAATCCCCTAAAGAAAGGTAGCAGTCCAAACACACTCCATATTCATTGCAGTGTGGTCATTTAGCGGGTTGCTTTGAATACCTGTGTGAAGTTAATGGGCCAGTGCTGCTCACTCAAACCCAGCCATGGGCGATGTGGAGGGACTTAATCTAACAGGACTCAGGACTAATACCATCAATACATTAAGTAGCTTGATCCCCGAGTTCCTCTCAGTCTCTCGACAAATTCAAAATGTATTTGGGGTAGTGGAGCACATTTCTGTAGATCACGGTGATGATTAACCTGTCATCAAAATCTAAATCCCTCCATCTCTTGGTAAGTATGACTTTGACTGTCACTCCACAGCCCCTGAAATGTTTGCTTAAGGGCATGAAAAGACAGTCAGCGTTGGCTCATCAAAACGGATTAGTAATTGGTGAATTTTATAAACTGAAAAACCTATTGGAGCAGATTTTTCATATCTAAGAAATGAAAGCAACTCAATTTGTAGGGGTGGAAGTAATGAATTAAAAATACTCAAATTTCTGTAATTAAAGGATCAGATCAATTAATCTGCTGATTGTTTTCACAATTAATCAATTTGTCATTTAGTCAATAAAATGGCCAAAAATGGTTAAAAATGCTCATCACAATTTCCTAGAAGACAAAGTGACGTTTCAACTTGACCAGCAGTTCAAAACGCAAAGACTGTTCATTTATCAGGAATGATAAAGAAAAGCAGTTATTTCTTACATTTAAGAAGTTGGACCCAGCAAACTGTCTGACACTTCGTGTCGCACTCCTTTTCCGAGTGTGTTGGAGAACCTGTCGTGGCTGTGAAACTAATGCAAATTGCAAATGGACAGATCCAGAATCAGTGTTTGGTTTGTCCATTCTGGGCTACTGTAGAAACATGGTGGTACAACATGATGGACTCCATTCAAGAGAGTCGGTGCCCTATGTAGATATAAATGTCTCATTTTAAGGTAATGGAAACACTACTACAACACACTGCAATTTTACTTGTACTTAAGTATGCATTACACTGTATAATCTACTTAGTTACTTTCAAAATGATAATTCACAACTAAGTAGGCCTGCAATTTACATATATATTTGATACCACATCAGATACAGATAATGCAAACTTCAATTTGAAGACAGTCTTTTTCCCATCCTTAAACAACTGAGCTGTTAATAATATATGTGTATGGATACACTTCCCTTAACCTAGACACCTAAAAAACATCAAACTGTGAAACAAATATTCTACTCCCATGAAAGAAGAAATACGTGGCCCACAACATGCAATATGCAATACTGATGCTTCTTTTTATTTCAGCTTTTTCCACACAGAACAGCATATTTTGATCAGTCAACACCATTCAAACATTCCAAATGAAATTTAGATAAATATCATTAATGCATTAATTGCAATTGGCATGTTTTGCATTTTTCTTTTCTTGATCTTGAAATGACTCCACACAACAGATACGAATTCAGAGCTGCAGCCAGGTCTCACTCACTTTCTAGCTAATATTAATGTGACACACGCTGCTCAGCTGTGTTAATTGTATCACATCTCTCTTTACAGCATGTCCCTCAAAGTATAGTTAAGTATTTATGTGATAGTTTAGACTAATGGATCATATCTGATTATACTTTCCCCCTGATATCTGATCCAGTGATTTTGGCCAGCATTGGATCGACACTGATCATTAGAATTGTGCATCTCTGTTAATATCCAAACCTTTCATCTGTATTTTTGTGGCCAATAAGGCTAAAAGAGCCAAGGTAAAAAAAAAAATGCTTTTGTGAATTCATACTTTTACTGAAGTATGTGTTTTTAACACAATTAGTTTTACTTAGTAGTTTTACTGCTTCTGGTCCATAGATGGCTCAATCAGTCTTTGGAAAGATGAATCACTATCAATCTATAAGGGAAAGTTGTAAATGCTCAGCTCAGTGCAGTTATCTAAGAGCAGAAGAGAAACCTTAAGTCCCCTTTGATATTCCTTCATATTTATTTTTGTTTAATTCTAAATTTGCCACACCGTGTTTTAGTTTTGACAGCAACCATGAGGTTTCACCCTGCACACACCCTGTCCACATCATTAACAATTAAGGAGTATTTATTGGCACATATAAAGAACAATAAACTTGTGTCATGGGATGGTTACGTGGGTCCGCTGCTTTGGGAGCCTGCTGCCCTTCTAAGATCGAAACCCATCAGAGCTCTGTCCCTTCCAGCTGCCAGAATAAATCTTAATAAAAAATGAGTGCACGGTACTGCCCACAGAAAAGAGTAAAAGAAATAAAATGAGGGGAAAAAAATCTCATATCGAAATAAACAATAAAATAAATGCAAACAAAAATTGGAGATATAATTTAAGTGCTTCCCTCTTCCTCCTCCCGTCGTCCGTGTTGCAATAACACATTTCAATGAATGCATGATTAACTTCACATCTGAAAACACGACCTGGCTGCCCGGACGCCACAGCAAACAGGCAGCCCGCGTGCATGGTACTCGAGCTGTTGATAACAAAAGCCATCACCCTGTGCACCGCTAAGCAGTTACCACATGATTTTATGAGAGCCATGCTCATTTATGAGTGCAATCAGTTGCAACCCAATGCCCCATAGGATGTCAGTGTTAGCGCCCCTCTTTGTCCTATGATGATGGACTGTCGGTTCAATGGCGTTATTGTAGCTCTAGTGGCCATCCAGGGAGTAATACATTGATAACAATATCAGCTCATAAAGATAGGCTGTTGGAGAAAAGGTCACTCCCTTTCTTGCCCGTACTGTATCTCTCCTCTCTCCTCCTGTTTCGTCTCATGATTCCTCGCCGGATTCTCCCCGTCACTCCCGTCCGCCCTCTCTATCTCGCCGGCTTGGGGTGACGACGGCTGCCCCTTGGTGTGTAAGGAAGCTGGAATGTCATGTTTTAACTGGAGTTAGAGGTATGTTGACAGGCCAGACAGAGGGAACAGATGGCAGCGTGACATGCCCAAGGTCATCTGGCATGCCACTGTCGGGAGCGCTGGATTTGAAACCCAACACTTTTTCGCCTGCTTCCTTTTTCTGTCTTTAGGATTTCTCCTCTCCCCCTCCTTCCCTCCCTCCCTTCCTCCTTCCATCTCTCATTCTTTCTTTCACCTCTATCTCTCACGTCTTTATCACTTACTCCTTTCTCTGTTTTTCATTTCGTTCCCCTTCCACTCTCTCCTTTGCTCAGCCCTGTCTTTTGCTCCTTTTCTCCGTTTATCACCCCTTCCCACCTCAATGTAGGTCACAAAGCCTCCTGTACAGGCTGCTGCCTATCTCTGCCTGAACACACTGGCCCCTAAACTCTCCAGACACTCAACACACACACACACACACACACACACACACACACACACACACACACACTCATTGAACATTCTTGTACTCCTAGAAAAAAGGGTTCCAAAAAGGTTCTTCCTGAAAGGCTGAGGTTCTACCCAGATCAATTTGCCTCTTCATGGAGGATTTGTGAAATTATTGAAGAACTTTTTTGCCAAAGGTTTGTCAAGAGTTCCGTGTACCATAATATATAAAGGCTTCTTGGTAGAACCCCCTGGGTGGGTTCTAGATAAAACCTGTGAAATACAGGAGGCTTCTCGTTACAACCTCCAGGAAAGTTCTAGATAAAACCTTCAGAATATAAAAGGGTTCTTGGTGGGACCACTAGGTGTTCTCTAAATAAAACCTTTGGAATATGAATGGGTTCTCTGGAATCCCCTGGATGGTTTCTTGTTAGATTTTGGATAGAGCCCTCAGAGAGGGTTCTGTGTGGAACCATTACTCCATAGAAAGGCTCTCTGTGGAGTCTCTCATAGGGGGTTTTGTGGGAAACCTTTCCCAGATGGTTCTAGGTATAACCCTTTATGCTGGGTTCAAAGTAGAACACTTTGAAAGGGTTCCAGGTGGAAGCATTATAAATGGTTCTACCAGGAACCAAAAAGGCTTCTCCTATGAGGTGGAGCCGAGGAACCCTTTATGGTTACAGTTAGCATCTTTTTTTTTTCTAAGAGTCTATTCTTTCTCTCTTGGATTCTTCTGTCTCTGACACACATGCTTAGTTGGAGGCACGTCAGCCCCGTACACCCCATAAAAATGTGCCAAGCTACCTTTGTCTCCCAAAGTCTCGCCCCAAACCGCCCTGTCAGCAGAGATGTAGAAAGAATCCAAATGAGCTTTAATTACCTGTGCAGCCATGCCTGGAAGGTCGTGCACCGGAAATCCCAACCACACCGGTACAGTAAGCATGCCATGTCACAACACATGGCTTCTTTGTCTTCCAGCTAATTTCCAACAGAAAGAAGAAAGAGGAAGAAAGAAAAAACATTTGGGAAAAGGAGGGAGGTGGGGGGAGAGTGAGAGAAAACCACTGTTTCTGCTTTCTACCTTACCATCTTCTCTGAATGTTTTTTGAGGGCTTGTAGCAAAATCCCAAGCAGAAAAATGTCCTCACTTTACCCGAATCTTGTCAGAAGTGTTCGTTTCAGCTCAGCAGGCAGAGCCGTTTGTCCCAAAACAACATTGGCTTTGCTGTGATAAAGAAAACATTGCAATGGTGGTGATGCAAAAAGCAGGTTGGGTGGATAAAAAGTCAGGTGGCAAGGGGGCAAAATGTTCATTCATATAATTAACATTTTTGGAATAGCCAGCTGCATGCATGGCTACGACTGGGAGGGTGTGCTCATCTCCTGATTCAATACTATTATTATACTTGAGTGCAGATTTGATATGTATTGCACAGTTGCAGCGATTCATTGATAAATTGATTCTTAATCGACTGTTAAATTAACCTTCAACTAATTTGATAATCAATTAATTGGTTTGATTCATTTTTTTAAAGAAATAATTTAAAATTCTCTGATTGCAGCTCCTTAAATGTGAATATTTTTTGGTTTCTTTACTCATCTCTGAGAGTAAACTGAATCTTTTTGCATTGTTGACAAAAACAACTAATCGATTAATTTTGAAAATTAATTTTGAAATCAACAAAGAAAATAATCGTTAGTTGCAGCCTGATGTATTGCAATTCATAATTATTGCAATTCTGCAAGTAGTGCATTTCAATATTACCATTAACACAATTTTTGTTTGCTTTTTAACACTAGACCATGGGAAAAAGTTGAATCATACACTTCTATATTATGAGTCCTATTTCCAAACACAATGCACATCATATGTCAGTCAGTCTCTCTGAGTTACTATACTGCATATAAAAGAAGTAAACTGCGACATTTAGCTGTTCTTGTTCAGCAAACTAGTAAATAATAACAATAAATAAATTTAAAGATGGGACTGATCCAATCCAGTATTGGTATTGGGCCCTAATATTGATGTAAGGCAATCATCATGTAACAGACTTGCAACACTGATCCAAATTACATGCCACGCATTTGTCATGTGTTTTCTGTTTGAAGTCACAATTCTAGACAGTGCAAATAGAGAGCTGAATAGCAGTTGTCATGTATGTGCCACATTTGCATGAAATATATTCCAAGTAGATATAGTATGATAACAGCTGGAGTGAAGAATATATACTAACAACCTCACTCACGGAGTAACAATACACCAGCACAAAAATGACAGTTCTCAACATTAACCCCCATGAACCACCATGTTGTAAACAAACACATTACAAACACTAACAAAAATTAAAATTTGTATTTTGGCACATAAAAATAGCAAATTTAAACTCTTAGTAATGCATCATGGGAAATCATGTCTCCCAGCCTATCAGCTGTGAATGTCACAAGCCAAAATCCAACTGCGCCCCCAATGGTTGAAAGTTGCACTACACAAACTACACAAGCTTTCCACACTGAGGTTCAGCTGCAGCCTCATGTAATTACTACTATTACTACTACAAATGCTAATAACATATACTGGAAGATACTGGAAGATCAGATTGGATCAGAACAGAAAAAAGCTGACCAGTACATCTCTCATAAAAGAAGTAAATAAAATACTTTTTTGAAGTAAACTGCACCATTTAGCTGCTGTTTCTGCTCAGCAGGCTGGTAACAACAACGACTATGACTACGACAACGACTACTATTATTACAATAAAATTAAATAAGATTAATGCCAAATTGAATAAAATCCCTGAAACCAGTGTTAATGGGAATTCCAATTATTTGCTAGCATCAGGCTAACAGACTAAGGCTGGAAATATACTTGCTTTTAACTACACGTTCGCATACGAACCCCTACACATCCCTACGCTTCATGGCTGCCTCGCGTATCCTGAGTCCATTTGGAGCGATGGTTGTGTGCATCCTCAGAAATTAACGCTACGCATATGCGAACGCAAACACATGGTTAAACAGCAAGTATATCTCCGGCCTAAGTGCTAGTGATTTATTTATATATAAAACCAATTCAGCAATCAAAAAAATCTTTTTAAAAAAGAATCACACTATGTTAGCGAATTAAAAAAATTTTCTCCCACCTTCATGCAGAACAGTACAGAATGTGCGAGGTTTGCTTTTTTTATCAACCATATCAGGCAGCGCATGTCCATGCCACCCAGAACTGGTAACCCCTCGTTATATTTTTAATGCTCCCCGGTGAGACTGCTTTAGCTCCATTTGCAGCTTTCAGAGGCTGCTCTCAGCGGCACAAAGAGTGACCCGTACCAATCCTAACGAGGTGAGAAGGACACCATGACAACAGCAACCCAGCTCTAGGTGACATTTCCTCGACATGAGCGGCTCCAACAAATAAATACACAAATTTGTTTTTGAGAGACCTCATTTAACTAGGTCTGCCCCCCCACCCCCACCCCACCACCCCCCGATCACTGACTCAAAACCGTCTGTGTTGTGTTTATTAGCATGTGTTTACGGTTGGTATTTGTAGTCATTGGGGTTGTGTTTGTCGTTGCTGTTGCTCAGGCCTTGTGATTATGCCTGACGTTTTTTTGGCAGAGGGTTGTCTGAATATTAACAACATAACAATGCTAGGGCTGATTAGTCTTGAACGCAGCATAGACGGCAGATCTCTATCTGGGGTGATACAGCAGTAAAATCATGCTGGGAGAGAGGGAGGAAGCATAGAAAAGGGGAGACGGAGGGAGGAAGGGAGGGAAAAACTGTTTCAAATCTTCTCATCTACAAAGGTTATTTTCTGAATAGTAAGTCTTTCAGCATAAAACCGCATGTTTTTCCTTGAATAGAAATATGCGTAGCCACAAACAGAGAGCATATGGATGTATTTATGGCACCGCTTTGTTCTCGCAGTGTTGAATGTGTAATGTCGAGACTTTAAAAAGCCTCTTTTCATCTCTTGTTTTTTCCTAGTTCCCCCTGCCTTTTTTTTCAGAAAGACATTTTACTCTGTGCGAATGGAATTACAAGGTATATTACAAGTAAACGCTAGTATAATTTGTCGCAATTACACCTTATAAACCTACTTGTCCGGCACTCTTGCAGTTTTTTCATGCGGTTGTGGGAACATTTGTAGTTTAAAAGAGAAAAAAGAAACAAATAAGACTGAAGTTTTGGGCGAATAAAAAAAACTGCGTTCAACAAAACTCAACAGCAGTCAAAGCTGGGGTTCAGATTGACGTCTCTGTGAGAAATTTGATTTTGTGAACAACTCCAAAGTTGTTGCTTCGGCCATTAATCACCCGTCCCCGGAGAGAGGAACTCAGTGGAGCACAGGGCCCTCTCTGTGCTGCCACGACAGACTGAAAGCCAAACCCAGCGTTCTTGAACAATAGATGCCCCGACGTGACACCATTTTGTTACAGTGTGTGAGTGCATGTGTTTGTGCGAGGGGGCAGGACGGATTCTTGAAAGTACAGTGACACCTAAAGGCCTAATCCTATAGGCCCTCTCTGTCTCTCCTCTCTCCTTCTCCCACCAGTACTTGAGTCAAGGACATGGTGAAATTTGGAGAAAAACTGATGAGTTTTCACTTTCACTGCACTTGATAGTTCCAAGCGCTTGTACAGGGCATCAAATTCCTCTCCTAATGACATGCCTGGGGCTGCCTGCAGGAAAAGTGGCATTTTCATCTTCCAACCTGAGCATCTGATTGGACATTGGGCGGGAGAGCCAAAAAAATGGATGCTGTGCTTTCTTAAAATGTTACTGCAGTTGGAGTGTACTGTATGGCAGTGTGTGTCTGTTTTTGTGCCCTCGAACCAGTCGTTTCTTTTTTTTTTTCTTTTCTTGTTTTGTTATATTTTGTTTCATTGATTTTTTTTTATGTTTGTCTAATGTGAAGGTCAGCCCCCAAGTGAAACCAACAACAGTTTTTGTTTTGCTACAATATGCACAAGCAGGGTGCAAAATTACCTTTTTTTTTGTCCACCGGCCAAATGCCACGTGAATGTTCAAATTTAACCAGCCACATAGATTACCGCTGTTTTTTTTAGCTGGTGAGTGAAGCGAATCTACCAGACACTTATTCTACCAGCATTTGACTGGTGCCAAGTTCAGTCCCTGTGCACAGGAATTAGACCTAACCAAAATAAGTTTACCTCTTAATTTATTATCCGAATGTACTTTAATGTGACATACTGTAAAAAATCATACAGGAATTTAGTTGAATTAACTAATATTTTCTCATTGATGTAAATGTACATTTTATATTTATTTTAGTTAATTCAACCAAAAATTTCTATTATTTTTTTCAGAACATAGAAACACTCGAGACTTGAAGTCTTTTGACTAATGATTGGTTGGATGAATGTACTGTACAGAGTTCAATCAACTCGTTAAATTAAGTTTCTAAAGAAACACAATCAGCGTATTAGCAGACTTCCCAGCATGCATTGTTTGAGAGTTAAAACTGTCTTTATGGCTTTAAGAAAACATACATGATGGAAACTTGATGTGTGTCTCTAATACACTTTAAGATAAGTCATGGTTGCTTGTTTTCACAATAATTAAAACACTGCAAACCATGATGAAGGTTGGTATTGAATTACAATTAAAATGTAATAAATTCACTGGGAACAGTTTCACATATTCTATTTGTGCCAATCCTGGCACCAACAGGAGCAGCTGTAAGTTCTTTGTGTGAAATGAAAAAGTGACTCTTCAAACTGAGTAAATCAAATTTGTGATGTTCGTCAGTATGACTGAAGAGTTGTGGGTTCAACTTAATATCTTAAGCTTACTGAACATTGCATTTCTCAAGCACAACTGAATTAATCTCAGTTTTATTTGACTAGAAAAAGCAGCCCAGCCACGAACTTTTTAAACAAATACTTTTTACAAATTCATCGTCACACACTGTAGAAAATGAATACAGTTGACAATGAACGTGTACTCAAAGAACACAAAGATCCTGAAATCCTGATATTTTTCAGTGTTTCTTTTTTATTTTAAATATTTATATATTCTTTATACACTTCTCAAGATCTCTTATGTGACCAACTGCAGGTCATATTTTATCTACATCTTTTATTTCCCTCTACGTTACTGACTATACTCTCTCAGTGCTATTTTGTGAGTCTATATTACAGTACGTATCCGCTCTCAGAGCTCTCTCACACACACATAAACACACATTCCCCAGCTGAACAGTACCACTGTAGTGGTGAGATCCTCACTGGGCAGCCCTTTGATCTCGCCTCGTCTCTTGTGTCTGCTTTCACGGCCAGCTCTGCATGCAGAGCCAGTTTTTAATATGGCAGCGCACCCTGGGTCCCAGAGTAACAATAAACTTTACCTTCAACTGTCAGCAGGTCTTAATCACTGGGATTACTGCCGCACTAAATGTTGGATTCCTGTTAATATTCCTGCTGGTGAAAAAGGTAAACAGACCTAAAGAGATAAATATCGCCCACCCCTCAACAGAAATATCCTTTGGAGTTCACAATCTCATTTTCATCACTTGCAAATATGGCGCGGAAGTCGAAAAAAGGGGGGTAAAGAATAAGCCTCAGTTTCGATGAATGTGGACGATCACAAAGGAATTCTTTTTCGGCGGTGGGCTTTCTCCCACAAATGTAATGTATCGGTCATTCTCAAAGAGCCTTCAGCTGAGCTGTTATTTGCTGTCCTGTGAGGCTCCATAGCTGGAGCTCACCAAGCCAACTAATGGAGCTTCAGAGGCCTGAAAATGGCAGGCGGCGAGCACGCAGCAGCCTCTGTGGGCTAAATGGGTTTAGATATTCCTTCAGTTTGGTTTCTCTGCAGAATGAAGAGAAAACAAACAAAAAATTACAAAAACAAATATTTTTTATTTTTCTTAGGGGTGGCCAGTATATTGATATTATTATGTTGATATTGTGATATGACTCCAGGTATCATATTAGATTATCATGATGTGACATTAGTGTTGTCTTCTCCTGGTCTTAAAGGGTACATTACAGTTACCAGACTGCTCTATCTGTTCTATTATTAGCCTTTACACACTTATAATTATATCAACATTACTGATGATTATTTATTAAAATAGCTCATTGTGTTAATATTTTGTGAAAGCACCAATAGTCATGGATACCATATTGTTCCAGTACCAATAACACTGATACTGATGTATTAGTTTTTAAAAAAGTGATATTTAGTTCTGTCCATATTGCTCAACTCTGTCATTTTTATTATTATGATTTTTTTGAATTATTATAATTATGATGTGGTTCACAGGGTAGAGTATTTTTATTATAGTAAATGTAGTTAGTAGTAGCAGTAAAATATGTTTTTGAACATATGTAGCTGTATGTAATTTTTTATATATTCTTTATATAGTAATTAAAATAGTAAAAAAAAAATAGTACAGTATCATTCCTTTGCAGCAATATTGACATCTGACTATAATTTTTGTCTTATTCATTAATCATGTAGATTTTTATTTATTAATAAAAGCAGGAGGTCTTGTACTTGGTGTGTCAGTAGTTTTAGCTCCTTCACTGCCACAGTTGAATCACATTGTGTAGATTCTCCTTACATTCTCCCTAACAGGCAATAGATTTGAATTGAGCGCAAACCCAATTTGACAAAAGTCAAATTTTATTCGTATATCCACACACCCTAAAAATGGCGTCTAGTGGAGTGGAGCGTGCTGTTTCAGAAGCTAAATCCGTGCTCTGCTGGGTCCAAATATTTTACCATAGCTTAGCTGCTCCACTAAAATCTGCACTTGTGTGCACTCCATTGCCCCTTCATCTTGCTTTGAAAACACCACTGGATTAGAGGCCATTGTCTCAGGACTCAGGCGGCTTGACTCCTCGGCGACACGGGTCTCATGCCTGTGTCATGTTGTGGGAATAGTCGACAGGCAGAGACAGAGAGAGACTTAAACAATTCAAGAGTACAGTCTCTTCAGGGAAGAGCCACTGCAGGCTCTGAAAGGTTGGGCCTGTGAACAAGTGTTCATGCATTTTCAACAGTGATATCATTCACAGGGAATGCAATTCAGGTTGGTTTGAATGAATACATTAAATAACAAGGGGCAGCCATTTATTTAGATTGTGCTGTATAGTCAATGTTTAGGCTTGCATGGCTGCGCTCTGGCAAAAATGGCTTTGTGTGCGCACTTGGGTGTTTTTTTTCCACAGTTTTTCATCCTCATTCATTCAATTGTATTCCGTGGAAGTGACCCTACCTTTTATTTTTTTTTTTTCGAGTACTCTAAAACAGATTTGAATGTATGAATAAACCCGTGCAATCTCATGCCTGCAAGATCCCCAAAACTAGAACCACATGAATATTTTCATAAATAACTTGTGTTTCACTTGAAAATCAGGGTTTTCTCACACGTTTGCCTTTGGTTTTTTTGACGCAAAGCTTTGGCGAGTGAAGCGAATATTATCAGGCAGAGACGTTTCCATCATCCTGTTCCTTTTTAGTTAATTGAATTGCTATGAATCCTGCTATCACAGTGTTAGCACCACGGATATATGATGGCAGACTTTATTGAAATGATTTCCATGGGTGTTTGTCTCACTCCTGGCTCTGTGTCAGGCTTTTAGGAGGAGAGACAGAGAGAAGGAGGCAGGGAGAGACAGAGGGTGTGTGGAGGGGGGGACTTGGGGAAAAGAGAATATGAAATTGATTAGTTAGCTGGGATGGAAAATAAAGACTTCATCAGGATCACTTTGTGCAGTCCTCACAATCAGCTGTGAAATAATACAGCCTCCCTAATGAGGACAGAGAGGCAGGGACTGTGTGTGCATCTGTGTACCTGCGTGATATTTGTGTGTTTGCTCGTGTTGTGCCACTGAAATGAAAGTAAAGGGGATCAGAAAGAAACGAGTACGTATTGAGGGTGTTTGTGTCACATTCACTCACGTTCTCCACATCTTCCACATATTTTTTTTTTTTTTTTGTTAAATCAAACAGTCTGCATCGCCGTTCCTCCAACCTTCAGGCAAAGGACCAAATGAATCCCCTTTTAAATTCTCACTTGAGTGCTGTTGAATTTAATTTTTCAAGTCTCTTCAAAGATTAGAGGTTTAATTATGAATATTCGTGGTGAAAGACAGTGGAAGTGTTGCCCTTCTGGATTTTACTCACACAGAAAACACAACCAGTTGGATTGTCAGCTAAAACACACATTGCATTAACAAGTACTGTATTTATTTTTTACATCTAATTGAAAAAAACTAAAAAAAACTATAGTAGTAAAAATTGGTGTTTTCAAGAGCTATTGCTACTTTTTGGTTTAAAAAAGACCGAAAAAGATAATTAAAAATTAATCAGTTTTTTTAGTCACGTCCTGTCACTACATTCAGGAAATTGGGGGAAATTATATTTTATTTTAGTCCTGGTTTGTGATGAGCAGCATTCAGAAAAAGATTGCTACAATAATTGAAGCTTCTTTTAAAAAAAGCACGATTTTTCTTTCATCAAGTTAATTTTTATTTTTCACTCCGTTTTTTAGACCCCGACTGATACGTCAGTCAACTGATATTATCGGCCCGATATTGACCTATCACAGGTATATCGGTCAATATCAGTATCAGTATATATGTTGCCCGACATGAAAGCTTTTTTCATAATGTAGATTGTTTTATATTTGTCTTTATAGGCAGCATTCTGAGTAAATTAGATTTCTTTCTTAAATCTAGAGCATATATATAAATGTATTTTTCTCTATTTGTGCTATTTAGAATTATTTATGATTATTAAAAAATAATGGCGAAAATTTACTGTTTCAGTGCCCAGATATGATATTTTTTTGCTCCCTGATATAATCCCTAAAAGTATCATTTTGGCCCAAATATCTTTATCAAGCATAACTAGATCTCACTGCTCTCTGTTTATGCATTTAACATTGAGATTTATTCATCTTACCATTTGGTTTTTATTGCTACTTGTGAGTTTTTATAACAGTTGATTTGATCTGCGTCACTAAATGTGGCGATAATGTGATACACATCAGGGCACTATCCCTTTCAGCCATTATAATGCTTATAATGTTGTTAAAACACAGATAAAATCGGGTTTTCACTTGAAAATGTCTTCTTCATGATCAACAAAAAACCATGTGTATTTCTGTCTTGGTCACAGTCAGACAGTTGCTGTTGCTCGTCCATGCTCTCCCTGCGAATCCTCACACCTTGACATTATGTATTCAGCCATGAACGTTAACAGCAGACCTGCTCCGTATACCTGAAAAACCCAGTGAAATACACTCAATAATGCTGCAGTGGAGGCACTCAGCAGATACAAAACACTGCACGCTGCAGCAATAATTGACACATTTTTCAGAGCAAAAAATGTCCTCGCAGTGCAAATACAAATAAATTAAAATAAATTTACAGAGCAATCACAACCGAACAAAAGAATACAATATTCTCAATTTTCTAAATTTGCTTCTCTTTTGGAGCCTCTTTAGCTCATCAGGGTGCCAATAACTCTGCGAGGCACTGTATTTATAACACTTCAATACACAAGACCATCATTTAAAGGCTAATTGTGAAGTTCTTATTATCAACACCGCGGACAGTTGTGAGATTCATTAAACTCAAGTCTCCAACCGTGAGGGAAAGATTCGCACCAAACTGGGGCACGTTGCAGCAGCCAATCACAGCAGAGCATCATCATGCAGGCGTCCTATCAGGAGCCTATCATGCTGACGAATCACTCAAAACTTTTTTTTTTTTTTTTTGCCTCTCTTCATTCTCGTCTCGTTACTTATCTCTATGCTGATCGAGTGTTCTGACTCGATGTGAGGGTGGCTGTGTTGCCACAGTGTTGCTCTCACGCTCTCTCCCCTCCCCTGGTTATTTTGGTGCGGCAGAGAGAAACTGTGGCTGACTCCTGGAAGAAACCCTCTGGCGACTGCTATTTATAGGGAAGGGACACATTCACATTTGCATCTGGAGCTTATGAGAGACAGAAAAGACGGAGAGAGAATGAGAGAGAAGCATGAAGGATACAGTCAATTTTGGAAATAAATAATTTATCCTGGAACCCAAGTCATTTCTTTCCAGGACAAATAAAGGAAGAAAGGGGAGAAAAAAGGGGGAAGCGGGCGGCAGTGTAAGAGAGACTTTGTCCAGATTCTCTTTTTCTTGCCCATAAGTGAAAAAAAAAACCCACCTTGAAATAAGACAGGCTGACCCAAATTGAATTAAATCGATTTGGATTCTCCTGAGCCTGCTTTTTCCACAGTGTACACAGTATTATCCTCCATTTCCTGTGACAGTGTCATGAGCAGTATGCATTACTCAGCTCCTTATAAAAATACTCCGGAGCTACGCTATCGATTCTTGCGCTTCAATAATTGAGCCGCCAATGCAGAACAATGACGTCCCCATTGTTCCCATTTGTGCCTGTTGAAAGTGCATCTCCCTTAAGGCCTGCTGGTGGGGAAAGAGCCTGTAAGCACAAGCACAGTGAAGGAGTGACGCTCACCATTAGATCAGCAAAATATGTATGAGTTCTGACTCAGGCACAGAGGACAATCCCTGGGTCTGCCCCCACAATCCACGGGGCCAGAATGCTGATTAAGACCTGGATGTTTTCAGGATTCAGGTTTGATTCCTTATGGAGAAAATGGAGCAAAGAGAAAGAGGGAGGAGAAGAGAGAAAAAATGTCGGCTGTGATGGCTTAAACACATTTTCCTCCCATGTTTGTTTTCTTCATTTCGAGTTGCATGTAGAGCTCGACAGATATATCAGCCAGCTGATATTATTGGCCCAATACTGGCCTATCACGGCCGTATTGGTCTGTATCGGTATCGATCTTAAAGCCTGATGAATGCTGTATTAATGGGGCCGATATTAGGGAGAAAAAAAATTAAATACACATATCGGCCGATATTCTTTATTTATATAGGCCCAAACATGTATTTGGAAAAATCCAACATGACATCTGGGCACTGAATCATTAAACTTTTTTCACTTTATAAATGACTATTAAATATAACACAAATACAAAACAACAACACAAATACAACAAATATATATATATATATATATATATATATATATATATATATATATATATATATAATATTAAATCTGAGTTAAGAAAAATGATCAAATATACATAAAATTCTGCATATAAAACTAAATAAATAAATGACTGCGAACAATCTGTAAAATGTATGTAAAAAAATAATATCACTGCATATCACCATATGCTGATACTGATATAGGTGATTTAACTGTGATAAGTCGCAGGCCAATCAATAAAAATATTATTTATTTATTTATTTTTAATTTATAGTTATTCATAATTAGTTATTTGGAGTCAATACTGATATTTGGGAGTAAAAAAAATCCAACAGATATATCAGCCGATATTCTTAATACAGAATAGAATATGCAGATTATAGACAATATAAATAATCACATATTTTTGTAATGGTCCCTCTAAAGTGGTTAACATTTGTGACAAAGATATGTAATGACGGCAGGATATTTTACAGTTTAACAATAAAGTTTATGGTGCAAAATGTCAAGGCTAGATATCAAAACAGTAAGCTTTCACTGGTATTTTTATTTATATATTATTTATTTTATTACAATTATAAATAACTACTAATAAAAACAAAAAGAACAAAACAAACTTTGCTGCCTATAAAGCTAAAGAAATAAAAACAATCTGCATTATGTTCTGTTAAAAACAAAACAAAACAATCATGTCAGCACATATATGGCAATAAAGATACAGACCGATATAGCTGTGGCCAATATCGAGCTGGTAATACTGGTCACCCGGTATATTGGTCAAGCTCTATTATTAAAAATGATCAATTATTAAAAATACCAATGAAAGTTTACTATTAAGTGCCCTAATATGAAATTGAAAAAAATATCCTGCCTCTACTACATATCTTTGTCACAAGGGGATCATTACAAAAATGTGTGTCTTATGTATTATAATCTTTAGAAAGGATATTGGCTGATATATTGACATATATATGATATTTTTACTCCCTAATGTTGGTAACAGCATCTCCCCTCAAAATCCAGTGTTGGTTTGGCTCTAGTCGCATTTAGAGCTCGCAGATCTGCATGAGGCGGTCAACATGAGATGTGGTGCACAAACACACCGCTGGTTACGTCACAGAGAGCATCATAGAGGAGTGCAGCAGGGCCTCTCAGACAGATCACAGCACCTAAATCTCTCTGCATAGACACACACACACACACACACACACACACCATGAGAGACGGAGCAACAGTGACTGTGTGAGCAAATTTTTCGGTGTGGGCCTGACCACAACAGCTAAAACATCCATGAAGTGACCATTCCTGGAGCGGACTTTGGCCATGTTAGGGTTCACCGACACATTAAGACGGCATAATTAAGGAGCGGCGTTGAAGTGTGAAAGGAGTTGTGTTCTCAAGGCTTTCAAATGAGCCCATTTACATCAGCGTCACAATTTTTTCGGATGGGGGGCTTAAGATATAAATATGTTAATGCGTGTTTACCCCCATTCACTGCAAGGGCACGGGCGCATTGAGTGTGGTGGAGCACGCAGTTGTGTGGTGGAAGAAGGGGGCTGAATGGGGAGAGAGTTAAGGAAGAGAGGCAGAGGGAGAAGTGGGGATAAAAAGATGGAGGGAGGGAGTGAGAGAGGGGGGAGGGGAGGGTGGCGTATACATTATTAACTACGACTTCATCACATGTTCCCAGTTTCTTGGGGACTTATTATTCTGAGGCGCTTTAATGAATAACAAGAAGAGAGGGCAGAGGGAGAGAAAGCGAAAGGGAGTGATTGATGAAGCGAGTGCAGACACCGCCACCAGCTGGCTCGCTCCAGTACTGCTCCACAAACAGGAATACCAGGGAGATATAGAGTTTATAAAAATAGCCACAGAGGGCAACAACCTCTAAAGTGTCCCTGGCATTAGCATTTGACAAGGTCCCCGCCTGCCACACTGCATATAGATTGGGATTTGCTTTGTCAAGGATACTTGTCAAGCGGACGCATGACAGCCAGATTTCATGAGCTCTGCGCAACAGCGAGGTTGGACATAGAGGCGGGCACTCTGTAAAGCCTCCCAGTGGGTGTTTGTTTGTGTGTGTGTGTGTGTGTGAGAGAGAGAGAGAAGAGAGAAAGAAAGTATATTTGAGTTAGAGCAAGTCTTTGTGCTTGAGTGTGTTTGTGTTTGCAGGTGTGTGTGCGCTTGTGTCCAGACGTGTTTGTGTGATTGCAAAAGAAAATTGGAGGGTAAGATTCGCTGTATCCAAGGTGACCGCTGCCTCTTGTTGTTTTTTTCTTTTCTAAGAAGTGGGTGGGGGCATTTCTGATCACTGGCGTCCTACTTTCCACAAGTTTATCTTCTCACGTAAGAGAAATGGACATTTGCTGTGTAATTCCCTGCCATATTACTCACTGTCTGCTGGTCATTACACATGCAGAAAGAGAGATGGAAAGAAAAGTAAAGAGGGAAGAACAGACTTTCTTCTATGCAGATGTTTCTCGCAACCTTAGATGATCCTTAAACTTCTTTTTCTTTGTCTGCAGTGTGATCTTGTGCGTTTGATAGCATTAAAATCCTGCAGTATGTGTTTGTTAGATAGAAAGTTTCAAAGAGTCGCTACTGAGCAGCCTCTGCACGCTGCAGGGCCTCAGAAAGAAGAACGAAGGCAGAGTGAGTGAGCGGGGAGAAAGTGAGGACCTTTTGTGGAAGAGGAAAAAAAGGATGCCATATCAGAGGTTGTCAGGTCCGTTTACAGAGTGGCGTGATTCAGCCCTGTGTGCTCCCCGCTGCTGTCTTTCATTTTGACTCGCAGGACAAAAAGTGCAGCATGTGTAGAGGACCATTGTAGAGAAACTCAGGAGAGAAGAACAGTTTTTACACTTTTTAGCAGATCCCTTCATCTGTCCAGTCCCCAGACTTGTCTCTGCTCTCTTCAGCCTCCAGCTCTTCATGACTCCATGCAAATGAATATGTGGTAGCATGCACCACGTGTACGCTACCAACCTGTCCAAAACTATTCCCTGCTGTCTCATGAGTAAGTAAACATTAGAATCAGTCACTCAGATTTGTACTGCAGTTTTATTACAGTGTTCCCAGTGGTCCACGTAGTTTTAGATATAACGCACAGCACAGTGACACTTTTTCAAGTCTGTACAAATAGAACTGCAATGATTAGTTGATTAATCGATTAGTCAGTCTTAAGAAAATTACAGTAAGTGCCAGCTCTAATAATTTATAGGGCTGTCCCCGAACCTGATGTGGCTGTACTGTGAATGTAATATGACTGATGGTTTGTTATGTTTTGTTTTTTTTCCAGTTCACTGTGCCACACTCCTTCACACCGTGAATTAAAGATTTATTTTGACCAAACCAGAGCTGGTGATTGTTGGAACAGTGCAAAGACAAACCAAGGTGTTTTTTTTGGTGAGTGTTATTTTGTTTCTGTCAAATTTGAGTGAAGCTGACAATGATGATGTTAAAATTACAGTTTTCAAAAGAGAGTCTGGTGAGTTTGGCGAGAGAAATAAAAAAAAAGCTGTTTCTGGTTTAACAAAATGTATCATACCCTTTATAGGTCTGTCAGTTACAAAAATAAGCACATGTAACCAAGTGTTACCTGCCCTGTGCACTCCACCAGTGTGCTCTGGTGAAGTGGCTGACAGCACGTCACCTGCCCTCCATTTCTGTCTCTCTTCTCTGCTTCTATCAGAGTTAATTTTGTGGTTTTTCTGGTGATTTAGAGACTCGGTGTGTAAAGTTTACAGCCTGTCATGCTGTTTAATTGCTCTGTGTATAATGACGCAACCTGAACCTCAACTCATTTCACCTTCTCTCATCAGTTAACTAACAGCACGTTATGAAGATTCTTTTTTTTTTTTTATAAAAGTGCACCAGCTAATATAAAACTACAGTTATGATTCCTCTTAATTCCTCATTGAAATATTCTCCCTGTGCATTTTTGTAAACTTCTATCTGTTTAATCCTCTTATTGTATTGCACACTGACTGGGGGAAAAAAAAGTTTTACAGGAATAATCTAATTCGACTGAGGGGTCTACGACTAATGATTCAAATCTGTGACTTTCAGGGGGCAGCCCTAATAATTTATAATCAATTAATTATTTCACTCATTTTTCAAAAGACAGAATTTGAAGATGCCACTTTGGGCTCTGGGAAATTGTGATGAGTGTTTTTCATAATTTTTTGACATAGACTAATGTGAAAATAATCAGCATATTAAGGATAATGAAAGTAATTGTTAGTTGCAACTCTATTTACAAATGAAACTTTTTGCATCAAATTTAAGTTTACCAAAATATCTTAGTTTTAGTAATTATTTTACAGATATAACAAATGAAATATATTTAAAAGTTAAGTGTTTATGTATGAATACAATCACTGGAGAGCAAAACATGAAATAAATATAAATACATTTGAAAACTAGAGCTGAAATAATCACTTGATTAATTAGTTGCAGATTTAACCTGCAAATATTTTGATCATTGATAAATAATTAAAAGTCAAATTTAAAGCAAGAAATGAGTGAGATTAAGCTGAGTTTATCTTTGGATTTTGGACTGATGGTGGACAAACAAACAATGTGCAGACATCAACTTTGGTTTTAGGAAATTGCGATTGGCATTTTTCACTATTTTCTGACATTTTATACACCACGTGATTAATCAGGAAAACTAGTGGCAGATTACTTGAAAGAAAAGTCATTAGTTGCAGCCCTAAGTGGAGATAATGTCTCTGTAAATGAAGCATCACATCAAACAACCAATCAATTAATCTTCAGAACTGACCATAAAGACGTGTTATACTTAGTGGCAAAAGAGGAAGTCAAAACAGCAGGAATGTTTGCATTGAGAAACGACGATAAATGAAATGACAGGGTGCATTAATGAGGCTTCAGTGTGTGTTCTCAGTCGTCGCCTGAGTTTTGATGCCACTCCAGATCAGAAGCAGTGTCGACGGCTAAAGTTAGTGAAAGGTGACGTCTTGTCAAAACTTGAATACCAGCCCCTCAGTAATGGCTGTAAAACTTCGACAGTCAGTCTCGCACAAATGACCACAGTCTGGCCTGGTCCTCGTCATCTTTATTTTGTAACCCTAACCCCATCTGCAGCTGTTTTTCGCAGCGCTTTGATTTTCCTTTTTCCTCTCAACAATCAGGCCAACTGGTACTGTGTTGCACAAAAGGCTGCGACTTGTCCTCTCTGATGTGTGACAGCTTAACTGTTTCTCTGCTTTGGCAAAGACTGAGTGCAGCAAACAAGCAGCAAAGTCCCAGGGATTCAGCTGGTGACTACCGACGGCCAGACTTCATAGACGTAGCTAACCGTGTTTATTACAAGGGGTCAGGGGTCACGCGGTGCCTAATAACCTCAGTCGGGGCCACGGCGTCGTGGCTGGCTGGAGTGAAAAGGCGGCGGTGGGCAAAAACGGCTGTCGCACTTGTTTTCTTAGAAGGAGAAAGGAGCGGAGTTTGAGTTTAAGAGTTTTGGGAATTGGGAGGCAGTACACCTGTAACCTGTCACTCAAAGCCTGTCATCACCGATCTCAGCCATTCATCATGTTCATAAAATCATTAATCTCATTCCTCCCCAAGAGCAACTGGTTGCAGATGGTATCCATCCCTGTCTTGTTCCGCTAAGCGATACCTTCATCTGTTACTTCTTGGTACTGAGGCGGCTTACATCCGTGCTGACATGTTACAATCTGAAATTAAAGCCTGTAGTCACTCTTGTAAAAACTCCTCTCTTTTTGTCCCAAGGTTGTAGCACGCTCTCGCAATAAGCAGTGACATATAAATGTATCCGAGGGTTCTGCAGGTGATGAAAACCAGGATGAGTTCACATGCAGCCTCGAGTCTAAATCATCTATCATGTTGTCGTACAAGAACGGACAAAAAAGATCACACGCAAAAACCAGAAAGCAGTGGGTTTGTACACTGGCTGCAGCAGCGGTAATCTCCCAAGACTTGGCTTTATTGCCTCTCTCAGCCCTATAATGATGTTAGGACTCTGGGCTGCTTTGGTTTGTCGGGCTCCGGCTCCCCAGCCAGCCTCCATTTGGCTTTGGGGGAGAAGCTGATATTGGCCAGACTGCGCTGAAACTTCCCCTAACAGGTTAAACCTCAGTTTACACTGCAGACACACATGCACACATAATGAAAATATGCATGGACACACACACTGACACACATGCAGACAAATACACTCAAGATAAGACCATATTAATCACCCAGACATTCACAAATTATATACTGTATGTATACATGCATATTAAAACATGTTAACATACAGTTTTACATGGAAAAAAAGACACTTTAATGGCTGCAGCATCAGTCAGATGCAAATATTCTAGCTGTCTGGTGCATCATTTAATACACATTTCTCCAAAATTCAGCCTGAAATATTTGGTGTCCCTGGAAACTTTGCGAGCTCAACAAGAATTTGAAATAAAGTTCTGTGTCTGAACGATGTGTGGCCGCACAGCATGACTTTGTAATGACTGAACCTCTGACAGACTGCTGCTTGTTAGGGGGTTTTGAATATGTGTTGAGATTAAAGGAAGAGAAAACTGTAACTTTTTGGTTCATAACTTTGGTCTTATTTTTTGTCTCTCTGGCTTCAGCTAATGGAGGTTTTGACAACATTGTACTCGCTACAACACAGTCCAAATAAAACACCAGCAGCCAGATGATCAGACAGGTTGTAAAGAAGTAAAACTGATTATCAAAACCACTTTATTCGAGCATGACACAAAAAGTGAATGCATGCAGTCAGTAAAGTCTGTAATAATCGCTCACTGCACAGGAGAACCTCATATATGAAACTTTGATGAAAACGGTGGGTCAAAGTTAAATCTGGAGACACGCTTCTCCAGGCTTCATCACAGCGAACGTGTACAAGTGCTGTTTGGAGACATTTACGTGGCCCTTGATTGGATGTGAACATACTTTTTCTTTTTCCTTTCGAACCTGCCTCCTGATGGGAAGTTGGATCAACCACTCTGTTCATTTGACACACAAAGCTGGACAACAAGCATCAGCATTTTTTATCGACTGGCTAAATGGCACGTGAATGTTCAAATTTTACCAGCCACTCAATGGATTAATACAGTAGCTTTGTTTTTTGGTGGGTGAGCGAAGCAAGTCAACCAGCCGCTTGCATATTTTACCAGCATTTTACTAGTAGCTGGTGCTAATTTTGTGCCCTGACAACATGTTGTTTGGGATTTGGGAAGTGAGCACGTTTGCTCCTCTGAAATCTTTATAAAACTGAAGTTGGGACTGATCTGATACAATATGACTGACTGTCATCGATCAGTGTGCTGATCCAGATTGTATAGTCTTAAATTTTTATGAGTTATAAATGTGTAATAATTTATATTTAATCTCATAGCCAAAATGTTCTAGCACAGATATACAGGCAGGGCTTATGCTGAAAAAGCTTATGGTCAACCATGAACCCACCATAACATCACCACAGACGGTCTTAAACTAAGTCAGGTAGTAACAGTTGACTAACTCAATGTACGAGAGATATTAGTCTTGAAACACAGAAAAGCAACTTGTAATGTCAATATGAGGGTTGGAAGTTTTGCTGCAGTGTATAATACTACCAGTTAAATTAAGCATGTGCATAAATCTAAAGTGAAAGCACACCAGGAGTTCATGGCAGTATTGTAGATTTCCAAATCCAGCTATCAGATCGGAACTTAAACAAGTTGGAACAGTGCATCTCTACATAAAACCCTGGGTCAACACACTGAGCTTTAAAACTGTTTTTCTACACGATGATGCATGTGTATAGCAGACCAGTGGGTAATCAATTTACTGTTGAACTTCATTTTCTCTGCCAAATAAGTATATTTATTAACGAGTAAGTTATCTGCTGATCATCTCACCGCTCATGTTTCTTTCACTGTCAAACTTCTTTTTAATGATGTCACCATTTCCCCAGTTCTCAAGCAATTAACTTTTGTAAGAGCAAACCTATTATTACAGATAGGAATCATGGCCAAACCAACGAAAATAAGAGCACCGGTTTTATGGAACAGGAATTTCCCTTTAATAACATGGTGGAGCTGTGGGGGGACAGAGTGGGTGTAAAGGTGTTTCAGTACATGTTTCTGTTGCCAAACAACATAAAATAAATGTTGCAATTACTTAAAAGGCACTACACATCCCTCTCCCAAACTGCACAGCTGTGACCATGTGTGTGTCTGTGTTGGTGTGTGTGTGTGGCCGCTCGTTCATGTGCTCTCTTCTGAATTTATCATGTCACATAAACTCATAGTTGCAAAACTCTTCAGGGGGCCTTTTTAAGAGCACTCAGTACACTCTCACAGATGCACACACTCACACAAAATATAAAAACAGACACACACTCCCATTCCTGCTTCGGGGTTCAACAGTTCACATGGTCACCTTGTGAACTATCCTTCAACCTCCGTTAGACATCAGCGGCCTCTCTACTCTCCAGAGCAAAGGGAGGACTTAAATGAAATAATAAATATCCACAGTATGGCTCCCACTTGCGCACCAGGCCACTCTGACCCCTCTCAGGACCTCCTAAACCAGGCAGGAAGAGCCAGCGAGGGGCAGGGAGCGGGAGGATGTCGGGGAGAGAGGGCTGTACGCTGCTCAGGTGACCCAGGAAATGCCTGGAAAAGGCTGGGGACCATCTGATTGTTGCAGCGGGCCCCGGACGGTCAACAGAAAAACTGGAGCCGTGGCTGAGCTGGGGTGAGCCAAGCTAAGCCAGGCAGCTGGCAGACATCACAGAAAATATGTTTGTGTGCTCTGGACAAAGCGGGTCAGGAGGGCTCTGATCCAGGAGGGAAGAGAGATGGAGGAGGCAATGAAATAAGGAGATAAAAAAGAAAAATAAACGGTGGAATAAAAGGGAAGAGGCAGGGGACTTGAAACCAGACTTATTATAGTTTTGTATTATTCATTCGTTTTTGTTTTTGTTTCCTTTTAAATGTTTGTTTTCAATTCAGTTTAGTTTTCAGATCAGGTTTGCTTGTTTCAGATTAGTTTTTATTGTTTAAAACGTTTAATTTTAGGTTTTTTTTATTAGTTTCAGTATTAGTTTTAGTTTTTTGAGGGATGTTTGTCAGGAGCGGGATTTAAAAAGTTCATAATTAGAGCTGCAATGTTTAATCAATTGATTAGTCGATTGAAAGAAAATTTGTTGCCAGCTATTTTGATAATTGCTTAATCATTTCAGTCTTTTCTAAAGCAAACATGTCAAACATTTGTCAAAACTAGCTTATTAAATGTAAGGGTCTGCTGATTTTCCTTGGTCATTTATGATCGTAAACGAAGAGTCTTTGGGACTTTTGGTTGGACAGAAACAATTTGAAGACATTGTTTTGGGCTCTGGGTATCTGACAAGCATTTTTCACATTTTTTGGATATTTTATTGACTAAACAATTAATCGATTAATTGTCAAAATGATCAACAGATTAATCAATAATGAGCATAATCATAAGTTGCAGCCCCATTCAGAATAGGTATTACAATTCAGACCGAACATGTAAAACATATGTGTCAGTGCCTCCTCGTGCTTGTTGTGTTGACAAATTTGACCAAATTGACAAAGACTAAAGATGATTCCTCTATTGTTTTTGTTTTATTTTATTTTATTTTAGTTAGTTTTGTAAGTACACAATATCATTTCAGTCTCTCTTTTTTATTTAAACGCATTGTAAACCGCAAATATTTTTTTTCCACATACATTTTTATATGCAGGGTTTCTGTGAGTCCTTAAAAAGTGGAAAAATCCAATAATTTGAATTTTAGGCCTTAAAATGTCTTAAAGATGAATTTGACTGCTCTTAAAAGATTATGAAATTAATGTTATTCTAATAAAGTCATGCTAACTTTGGTCTTCAGAAATGATTGTATTTATTCAGCTGAAACAACTACAAAACAAAACCAACATGGACTCTGATTTTCTGTATTTTCATAATAGTCTCAAAAAGACCTTGAAAACCTTGAAAAACTTGTTGAAACCAGCAGAAAACGCTGATACAGTTAATGTAGACTTCTGGAAGTGAACTAATATTCAAGACGCAGAATGAGGGTGTGACTTCCACGAGATGCCTCAGTGAACGTGAACCATTACCCCCACAACATCGTATTACGTTATCACTCGCTCATCCACTTCTCACAAAGTATATTATCTTTAACAAGTGATATATGTCGACTCTTTTTTGATCTTCCAATGTGTCCTTGACCCCAAACAGGACACCGTAGGAGTGACGTCCTCAGGTCCAGATGCTGCAGTCTGTGAAAACACGGTGTGGGCGAGCCCCGTCTCTCCGAGGGCTCGAGTTCAGAGCTGTTATAACATGAGAGGACAGCAGGATTAGGTGAAAACCTGCAGCTGTGGCCTGAGCGAGCGAGTGTTTGTGAGGGAGCAAGAAGGAAAGGATACAAAAGATTAAAGGATGGGCAGTAGATTGAAAGATGGAAAGATTGTGTTTGACATTTGTATGCAAGGCGGTGCATATGTATGTGCCCTACATATGTGTGTGTACATATGGAGGAGCGTCAGGTTAGTCGCGGGCGAACAGAAGAAAGCTGTAATTTTACAGGGCAGGTTTCAGTCATGAGTGTGTGGAGATGTGAATGTAAATGTGAGTGATGGATGAGGGCGACCACGCTCAGGTGACCTTCACTGGATGAATACAGCTATTTGTAAACATGTGGAACTGAACAGAAATAATCACGTATGTGTGTATTTACACCCAGATATAAGTGTACAGTATGTGCCTTTCTAATGCTGTCCATCCTAACTTCACAGGGCTGAAATCACAGTCCATTTGTCACTACATTACAAATGATTATAGAGCATTTCATTAAAACCATCACATAGATGAGCCTGCTAAGTGTTGGCATAGTAGTCAGAAATTTACAAAAAAGTATTAGTGGCAGGGAAAAATATTGAGAGAAGGTTTGTTTGTTTGTTTTATTTTGTATTTTGAGAATAAAGTCAAAGTTTCAAGAATAAAGTTGAAATGTTGAGAGTACAGTGTAACTTTTAGCATTAGTGCCAGACATAAGAAAAGAAATAAATCGCACAATTAAAAACTAATCTCTGTTTAGGAAATCTAAACGTATTAATTTACACCTAAATTAAATTGGGTTTAATATAATATAATATATAACTTAATACAGAAATACTTGCTTACCAAATAAATAAATAAATAATTATTTTGAGTGCTGTTGGGGCCTAGCAAAGAGGGAAGGACACCGTTAATTTTCGGCTGCTCTGTGTTCCTTAACAAAATGTTCCATTGTTTTCTAGCTAGCTGAAAAAATAAAACTTTCCATTGTTTGCTAGCTGATGTTTACTGAAAAGTTAGCAATATAACGTATTGTTTGCTGGTTGCAAAGGTAACAAAAGGTTACATCATTTGCCAGCTAACCTTAGATAAAAAGTAAACAAAACGTTACCTTGTTTGCTTGCTAATGTTCACTAAAACATTTGAAAAAAATGTAGATTGTTTGCCAGCTACAACAAAATAAGAAGTTAAAAAGTTACATTGCTTGGCTGAAAAGTGTGAAAAACCTTACATTGTTTTCTAGCTGGATAAAATGTTAGGTAGCGAAGTTAGCCTTCTAATGGTGGCTCAGCAGAGGAAATCTAATTCCTCCTTCTTTGAGAAAAACTTGCTGCCTGAATTAATGGAGCAACTTGATTGTTTTGCTCAGTTCATCTCAAAATGCAGACATTTTAAAAGTTAAACCTCCTCAAGTGTTTAAACTTAATACTGGATCACATTTGAAATCAGAGTTTAAAGTTTTAGTGTTACAGGTTTGAATTTAATCTAAGTTTAGAATAAAAACATATCTGAGGTGTAAACAGGTTTGAATTTAACCAATTAATTTGATGCTAGTTTAAAAGTTTGGAGCAACACAATTCAAAGTTAAAACACAGTTTAAGCAGGTTTTTAAAAAATCATCTTAGTTGTTTTGTCCTATGTTTATTAATTTTGCAGAGTTCTGTGAGCTAAATTGCACTTCAGCCTCATTTTCATACTTTCAGAGGGAGTATGTCTACATGTAGATGAGCACATGGGTTGGAGTAATTAAAAGAAAAACTAAAATGGAAAAAAGACAAAACAGCCAAACACCAGAAAGCATGGCACCAGCGTCAAATAGTCCACCACATCCTGAACTGAATCCAAACCCAGCTGTTTGCCAAAACTCATGCCAGGAACCAAATATCCAACTATTTCACTTACAGAGCTGACATCAACCGGTGTCCAAACATTAGAAGCAAAACCACTGATGAATTGTTGCTACAAAGTGGCCTAATTCAAACACAGGAAACACACCGCTCTGTGGTTTTTCTTGTCTGGCATCACAGCGCAGTTGTATGAAAACAGTTAGAACTTAACAGGACTTGTTTGATCATATTTGTGATCACTGATAAAAGCTGTTTTCCATTTACTCGCAGCTATCACAGTGCCCGTCTGTTTTCTTAATGTATCTGTCTTTTCCTGTGTCTCTCCCTCCGAGAGGCATCCAGGGACAGGCTTCAGTACAGCGCATTTCTAAACAGCCTGTCTATGGGGGGTTCGTTTGTTTTACTGTCCCAGCAGGAGGGCTGATGGGAGTCAACCGGGGTCAGGGCAGGCTGAGACTTCATAGCAGTACTTTGACAGAGGGGCGTAGCCTCTTCAGACCCCACAGATTGCTGGTTCAATAACGGTGCCGAGCACCGATCTCAGGGAGTTCGTATACCCTTTATAGAGGACAACTTTAATCAACCATGGTTGAGCTGTTTGTGTTATTGTTTTAAAGGAGTAGTAAGTCATTTCTTTTTTCTGGATGGTGTCAGTTCAGTGTGTGGGGAGTGCAGCTGGCCATAAAACTTTCCTCAGCTTTGCACCATTTGTGGTTTTCGTACAAGAAAATCGAAGCTTAAAATTTGATGGAGCTTGTTTTTAATTTGGAGGTTAAACTGAAAACCGTCCTGTTCCAAACGGAGAATAGCAAAACGAGGATGCTATTAAAAATTCAAGCAGCATGCCACTTTAGCATAGATAAAGTTACTCTTTTTGTGTTGGGGGATGTATTGAGGCCATAGTTTTTACCCACCATCGTCGTTGTCTTGCATTGTGATGTCCCGCCCCTGGAGGATGCGTGAAAGGAGTTTACGGGCATGGCGAACAGCTCTTGGCAGATGTGAGCAGCTGGGCTCTGCAGAAGGGCTACTTAAAGAGGCCTTACAGGTGCTGTAATGAGCAGGTTTTTAAAATCCCCCCGCCGCCTCGCTCCTAATCAGCCTCGGGGCTATTTTTACCAACCCCTACGGGCCCCTCCGGCTCATCCACTTTGAGTTGCTCTGAGAGGGCACGTTGTTCTCACACACAGAAATACAGTGACACAGCACACACACTGGTGTACATGCAAATTCAGCACACACACAATCACGCATTGAGACACATTCACATCTAATATGAAGCCACAGGCAAGACAGTAGTCACATGCCTCCACCGTGCTGGAGCTCGTAGAGGTTTGTGTGGTGTTTGAAAGTTTTTTTTTTTCAGTCCAAGTAGTAAAGGATTTAACTTATGTCTCCTGAGACGCTGAAAAGAATCTACAACCTCGACTTTAAAAAATACAAAGGATAGGATTCTCCTACAATTTAATGCACTAATAAATGTTGTATATACATTTTTAGGGGTCCAGTGTTCAAGAAGTAAAAGTCTCATTCATTTATTGCATCGACAGTAAGATGACTGAGACTTTCAAGGGTTGGATTTAAGCTGTAAGTTGGGGTGCCCTGGTGGCCTTGGGGTTAAGGCGCCAACAGTGTATCACAACATCCCTGTTTGAGTCCGGCTGGGCGTCTTTGTTGCGTGCTATTCCACATCTTTCTCCTCACTCATATTTTTTCTAATTCAATTTAAAATCCAATGCAAATCTCACAAGAACCATTGCATTAGTATCAGAGTTTATGCTAAAATTCTGAAAACATGATGGTACTCACTTTTTTATGGTACTGTAGCTACTGTAAGTACTGGAGATGTAATTCCTGCAGACCTGACGGGTGCAGCATATACACCCACAAGTGTTCTAGTAAGTTCTTAAAGGCTAAAGGAAGAAGAACATTCTTCTGTGATTGTAGGTGTTGTCACCAACAACACATACAGTAGAAGACAGCAACAGGTGCAGCTCCAGAGACAGCTCCACCTTGACTTATCGGAAAGAAAAACAGTAAACAGAGTTGTGTATAGAGGAGCTGTGCGTCCGAGGCAGATCACCATGAGTAATAAATTCACAAAAACCAGAGTCTTCAGACAAAAGGAGGG
>JAJHUR010072293.1:0-50322 GCA_027495735.1 Lutjanus campechanus
GCTCCACTAGAGAAGTTTGGGGTCTAGGAGCTGGGCTCAAGGGCACAACGAAGGTAATGAGGGAGCAGACAGCAGTGCTCTTTTACTTTCTCTAAGCAACTGCTACTGAATGGAAATCGTAAGTGAAGTCCCCTTTTCAACTCTGGGAAAATATTGACTGTTTTCCATATTTAATGTTTACAGCGTCATACATACATTGTAGAGAAACTACACCCACACTCAGTGAAGTCAAGGTTATTTTAAGCAGACATGTTCGTCAGGAGACCATGTACGATATGTACTTCAAGGGAGACCCACAATAGTGGGAGTAGCTTTGCAGCCAACCTTTTAAAACCAAATCAGGTATTTCCTTGGAAGCAGACTAACTGTCTTAACCGGCCTTCCGAGATCCGTCCTTCTCACTGACATAGCAAGACCGTGTGTACTCAGTCACTTCCTCATGCACGAGTGGTGAGATCCTCCAGCCACGTTCATGCATTTTTCATGTGACCTTTTAACATTGTGTGAACAAAGATGATGGCAGAAGAGAGCAACAGGAGTTAGCATCTATACATTAGGAGCAAGAAGGTCTTCTGTAGCCTTTCCCACCCCTCTGGTTTACCAACAGGTTTATAGTTAAGTTATTACTCTTCAAAAAAGTGATCAAAAATAACTGATTGTCTTCTCTAAATGACAACACAACTCATTTTGTACATCACAGACCCACTGCAAAAGCTAAGCTCAAGTTGACTACACCCTCCTTATCCAGCACTCAAAGTGTCAGTATGAAATTAAAATGCATTTTTAAAAGTCAAATGTTTTAAGATCTCAATATCGGACTACCAAAAGGAGAACTCTTGCTCTGGTTGTCTTGACCTCTGGTGAGGGATATGTGACTGCCGACCTCACTGTGGGACAATTAAACCATTTTCTGGAGCCGCGTGTCCTCTGCAATCTGCTGCTATTGGTATCCCTCATTTAATGGCATGCATTTCCAGTTTGCCTACTGTCAAAATAAGCTTTAATAATTAATAAGAATAAATAAGCATTTTCTCTGTCTAGCCATTCATTAATGACAGCACATTTGTAAACTTCACACAGCTAAGTCATGGTTCTGTTTATGTTCTGTGGGCTGAATTTATGATGGACAGGTTTAAATGTTTGGGAGAGAGGGGTAACAACAGCAAAGCATATGAAAATATTTGGATATTGTGCCCTAAAGTTTCTTTGCAATGTTTCTGCTGTACTATCAACAGTGCAACGTGCCCACTTCCCCAGGATCAATTTGCAAGGTTCTCTTATACTCAGAACATAACACAAGTTGACCTCATGTCAGGTCATCAGACGAAGCAACTTCATAGATGTTAGCCTTTGTTAGAGCGTGGCTCCATCTCTTGAAAATGTCCACTTAATGTACTGCATAGCATATAGTTTGATGGGTGCTTAAATAAACTTTGTAGTCCTTTTTCTTCATTTCAACTGTTTATTGAAAAACTTTTTTTTTTCAAAAGCATGACAGTCAAAGAGAAGTGTGCTCTCTAAACTCCACAGCTTCAACTAAGTCAGGTAACGAGACACAGACAACTTGTTATCTTCACAAGTCGTAAGTGATTGCTCGCATGTGTGTGTGTGCGTGATCAACAGACCTGCAACTTGTCCACAGCTGATGACACAGACGACTGGACCGATCAGCCAAACTTTTTTTGAGCACATTTATGACTGTATGCTGAAGGACATCTGTGGTTTGCAATTTTTGAAAAACCTTTTCATATGCCTGTTACAGCCGTAGCCAGAGGCATTGTGTTTTTCGATCATCACATTCTTGTGAAGGAGATATATCTCGTGAATGCCTTGAGGGGATTTCTTCAAACTGGGTACAAAAGTCCACTTGGACTCCAGCGTGAACTGATTTAATTTTGGTGGTCAAGGCTCAAAGGTCAAGGTCTTTGTGACCTCGTGTCCGTCCCGTTCTTGTGAACACATTATCTCAGGATCGCTTGGAGGGACTTTCTTCAAATTTGGTCCACGTGGACTCAAGAATGAACTGATTTGACTTTAGTGGTCGAATGTCACCGTGACTTCACAAAACACATTTTTGGCCATACCTCAAGAATTCATAAGCTAATTATGACAAAACGTCACACAAATGTCTAATAGGATACTAGCAGTGATGGAGAAGATGCCTTCTAGTTAAACATTTTACCAATCAGAAAACAGAGCTGACTGCTGTCATTAATGACCCTTAATAAGCCTTTTATCCATAGCAAAATAAATACAACAAAACAAACATTTTTACAAATGTATATTTATTATATCACCAGCTCTTATAGCAGCAACAGTGCCTGAATTTGTTCTAACCCTAACACTAACCTTAGCTAGCAGTAGCTAGCTGTGATCAGATGGTCTACTTCCTGTGAAAATGAAGCAAGTCTTTGCTCTAAAATGTACGCAATGCACTTTCAGATGCTCATTATATCTCACGTCTCACCCATCTTTCAAGCAACCAGGAATCTGTGCACATAGATTGAGTCACTTCTCTCAACACATGAACCTCCATCTGGAGGAGAAGGCTTGCTGATTTTAGTGTATGCCTTCCATGTGTAACCTAGACTATAATAGCCACTTAGCATTCATCGCACAAACTACCGTGAATTCTCTCTCCCTCTTGTTGTATAAGATAGGGCACATTTCTGAGGAGCACTGGTGCACCTCGATATAAATTTTAGTCAAAGTCTGTAAAATAGTTGCAAAATGTGACAAAAAAGCTACTGACAGGAGCCCTGTAAAGGTATTTATTGCCATTGTGTAGTTTTATTTAAGTGTAGTTTATTTGTGGTAAAGCAGCAGCAGCAAAAGCAGAAATTAACTTTGATTATTGCTTGAAATGCAAGTTTCTATACAATGTCATGAGAGCATGTACTGAAAAACTACTGATACCACAGAGCAACGGCATCAATATAAATACTGATAAAATAAAAGTATCGATACCTTTACCTTCTAAGATTTTTTATTACATTTGAAACTTCCCCTTTTATGACCACAACAATGACTCCATGTTTCTCAAGATTAACTAGGGGAATTCAAGGAAACAAAACAAATTGGCAGGTCCTCTATTTCAAAACCCACTGAAGACAAAATGGCAAGGGAGCATCTCACCCACGCTGCCAGGGCCCTCCTTTGCTTTGCTGTTGTTATTCACTATCCTGCACAGTGATTGATTTGTTGAAAAATCTATAGTAAAGGCTTTGTTGTTCTCTCCCATCACCTGCGCAATCCCTTCTGTTACTGCCTCCTCAATAATAACACTCTACCCACCATCTCCAATTTCTAATTTTTTTTTCGTTATGCAAAGTAGCAGTATAAACTATCTTTTTGGTAAAAGTTTACAAAACTTTTTACTTCATTGTTTTCATTGGCTGGCACGGTGCTAAAACGAAGTGTCTAGGTTGGTCTGGCTATGCGAAACTGGACTGAACCAAACTGCAAACTTGTAGCCATAATACAAAAAACAAGGTTCATTGTTCAAGGACATTTGCATGGCTGTTTCCTTTTACACTTGTACTGTACAACTTGAATAATATTTTCTCTCTCTTTTTTAACTCCATCCTACATATTGTTGAGATTTGGAAGACGTGCGCTTTGTTTTCTAATTTCAAGTAATTCCAGTTTTAGATTTGTCTGGGTCCAGTCCTTTGCATCCGCCCACTCCACCGTGTTGACGGATTCGTCTGGCATCATAACATGAAACAGCCCTTTCCCAGTTGAAAAGCAATTGATCGAATGACCCTTGGAGTGGGACTAACAATTAGCCAATCAGTGTCACAAGAGGGACTAGCACTGATGTCAAGCACTGTCAAGCACAACATACGTTGGTCTCTAGTGGCTGGTTAGGGAAAATTGATTCCCACATATACGGCATACCCACAGACTCATTGTTTAGTGTTCTCTGTATTATGCACTTTGAGATTTGCTTTCAAATGTAAAGTGCATTATAAATAAAATCTATTATTATTATTATTATACGGCAAGTCATAGGTGATTATTTGTGATTATTATCTATCTTTCTAGATTTATCTTTTAGTTCATCTTCAAATAACAAAAGTGTTGATTACACTTTTATTTCATTATTCTCATACAGGTAGAAGACTGTAACATGGTTCCATGGTTAATGTAACTGACTTTTTTAAATGATAAAAGCTGTGTAATTTTGTACCTTTTAAACTTTTTTCTCAGTTTTATTTTCCCCTCACAAACCATCAAACCACAAACTATCCCCTCAGTATTTCCCGTCAGAAAGTGACGTTCATCAACAATAATCAACTGCCAGTTATGTTTCATGTTTCATTTCAGTTGAGTAAAAGCCTGAAAATAGCACCCCCATTTCTATTTATTCAACCAAGTTTTTTTTACATGACATCACAGAAAAACATGAATTGTAATCATCTACTTCAATCTGAATGATCAAAAATATTGCAAAGTAGTATGTATTACATTTTGGCATGAGATTTTCAGCAAAAAATGCATTGACATGCTAATGTGATATGTTGATATTTATTTAAATGAACAGTCAATATTTATACATTTTATAGGATTCCCCGACCCAAATTCAAGCATTTTCCAAGTATTTTCAAGGTGTACTTTCAAGCTTTTCCAGCACCTTACAGCTGTGGTAAATGACATATTTTGATACATATTCTCAAAATGATTATTTAACTTTTTTAGCATGTTAAATCTGATCTACTGTGCAACAAACACAACCAAAAACATGTTTTGTGATAGAATTCTACAGTAGGGTTAACAAATTAAAGGAAAACTAAGCAATAAAGTTCATGTTTCAAAATGCAGATCCACATGTGCAGAGTGGCAAACAAAAGACAAAAGCAATTAGGCTCTCTCCGACTTATTTTATTTCTTAATCTAAAAAGCAAACTTTTCAGTCAGAGAATGATTCATTATGAAAGTAAAGCAAATAGAATTTCAAGCAGATTCAAACAATTCATCCATAATTCTGGAACTTTTCAAACCTTCAAGTATTTTCAAGGATTTCTAGCACCTGCAAGAATACATAGCACTGTTAGTTTAAAATTATCCCTGTACGTGAATGATTGGGTTATCTGGCGGATAAAGGGGTCAGCTGAGGTACAGAGTGCCCACAGGTATAGGAGAGAGGGGACAGAGCTCCACTGACTGGTGGGTAACTCATGCTGGTGAGGCAATGAGCCTTCAAATGAAGGTTACACAAGTTAGGGCTGCACAAAACAAATGCTGAATTCCTCATTTTATTAGTCTTGGGAAGTAGAAAGAATGCGAGCTGGTCTATGCAGAGTACCTTCTCTGCACACTGCAGACGGGACACATTTTTGTGGTGCTGTCAGTGCCAGCCAGCATAATAACTGGCAAAGGAGGGTTGAGAGCAGCGAGTTAGGCAAGAGTTTAGCTTCAGAATGAGCAGGACCTCATAGGTGTGTTTGAAGGCAGCTGAGGGAGGAGTTTATGTTGAATATTAGTACTCTACGTCATGAAGCAGTTCTCCCAACCCTGCCCAGTTAATGTGCATGAATGGAAAAAGGTGAAATAAAAAGCCTTATACACAAATAATTTTAAGTATATATTTTTTAAGTCTTGTAATAGCTAGCTGCTATAAAATACTGAAAGCTCTATCATGGTGTCGAAAGGCTTGTAATACACTGCATTGCAATATATAGGAATGTTTTACACAAATTACTTTTTAATTATTGAAAATTTAAATTCTGAAATCTGTGCGTCCGCCCACATGCAGGTGATGAACATACCTTACACTACACACTGTGACTTCTTCTACATATTTTTTGTGAGCCACTGAAGGATTTAAAAATATGCAAAACAGTTACATAACATTTCTAAATTATTAACTTCTTTATGTGGCTTAGACACAGAGTTGGAGATATAAATGCCTTATGTAAGGTCTTATATTATTAAAGAGGACAAGTTTCAGTGGTGTATGTGCTGAGGTCCAAGTGTGGGCTCATAATTGCTTAAGAGATCTGAGCTATTTATAGTCGCAGCACCCCACAACATTGACATCATGCAAATTTTTTTGTTATACTGGCATCTCACTGGATCAACCTAACAGTGAATACAATTCTCCCAAAGCTCACACACACAGTCAAAAGCTTTACAGATTGAATCACGAGATGTGACATGCCAGTGAAAAAGATCAAGAGCCACTGCTGATGATACTAGTGTAAGTGAACGGTGAAGCAGACCAATTATAACTTCCCATTTGCGCTGCACCATCCTCTTAGCGATCACACCACGTGCCAGGTAAAAACAAAAAGCTACGAGTTTAAATAAAGTTCAACTGACATTTGAATTCTCTTTTTTTTTTTTTGGTCCGCCAGCAGCGATGGCAGCGTCGGCCTCTCTGTCACTGGTTCACCATTGTTCTGACTGTTTAACTTTTAGTAGTAATGGCCCTGACTTTAAGAGTACAAATGCATCAAGAGGCTGTTTTTCACTTCATGTCTCAAAAACTAATGCAAGGCAACAAACTGTGGAATGAAATTATGGAATAAATTGCCATCAAAAATTACACTTTTAATGAGTAAAACTGAGTTTAAAGACATATCTAATGGCACACAGCACCAGCCCCTCTCCTAACAGGACATGTTCTGCTCCATAATATGATCACTAATGAGGAAATTATTTTGGTCATGTATCAGTTAATTTCATTTTATTTTCTCAGTGGCTGTATACCCTGTTTTTAATGGAGCCAATATTACTTTTGATCAGTATTAAATGTTTACTGAATATTTTAAGATGTAATCGTCATTTATAGTTTTATTGGTGTTGATTCATTGTCATTTGGGTTTGTAGTTTTCTAGGGTTTGTTTTCTTTTGCCTTGGATTTTTAAGTGCTTTATATTATCATGTAGTGTTTAGCCCAAGAAAGAGTAGTTGCTAACTCAGCAAAGGCTGATGGGGATCCAAATAAACAAATAATTTCATTTGTAAATGAAATAACTAACTAACTAATATTATTTTACTATTATTATTGCTATTCGAAATGACCTGACAGCTCTTTGATGCATTGGCATGAAATTTGGCTAGCTGCTAAGTAGCCACTTCATTTGGTTGCCTCAGCTGCACCCACACTCAATCTCTTTGTCAATTTTTGGATTAGCCAGGAGTCAGGCACTGCCAAGCTGGCGACACCATAGCCACCTCACTGAGAGCTTCTCAATGGCTCTTCAGAAACCTTTAGGTGACATCACAGTCTACAGACACGTTTTGTACAGTTTATAGTGCAGACATGTCTTTGCTGCACTGTGTAAATTTGAATCTAATCATGTTTTTCATTCCACTTTGTACACAATCACACCACCTCTAAAATTTACCTGGCGTTCAGCACTTCTTTAAATCATGCGCAAGATTCATGTCTTGTTCTATGAAAAAGCACATTTCAGTGATCCACGAAGCAAGCATACAAAATTACAACAGCACTGTCATACTGTGGTCACGTTTTCTCTATTTAATTAATTTGAGCAGAATTTTTGTCTTCAAGCAGATCCTCTAATTCTGCCTCTTTATCAGTGGCAAAACGTGTATTGTACTGTCTGTTGTTCCTCAATACACACAGAAGGTTAGAAATTTATCAACAATTGTTAGATACCCTGCAAATTGTGGCTACTCAACTGTGGAGAGTCAAAGGGTGCACACAATTTCCCACAACTCTTCTTTTGAGACTACAGGCTCTTTTGAACCTGACAAAGTACTTAACAGATACTATGAGGTTTAAAAGCTGCAAAAATACAAGGTGCTATGAACCGGGACCAACCAATTTATGGTTGAAGTGACAATTAAGACATTTCCACACATAGAATTCTTAACACAAGGTTACTTACTTGAAATGTTCTTGAAGCTTTCAGCCTCTGCCTGTGAAAGATTTCTAATAGGTGAGCTTGTGCTATGGTTTCTTTTTTGGATAAACAGCTTTTTCTGAGGTCAATACTGAACCATCAAGCTCAATTAAGACATTTTTTTTTACTTTGGATAAAACACAATATTTGTTTACACTTAAATATTTCCTCACAATCCACCCCCTCAGCAAATATTTCCTTGCATTCACTTGTTCTTATCCATCTGGAATAAGATGTACACTCAGTGAGGACATCAGGAACCTTCACAGCAGCCTCAGTTTGAGCGCATGCTCGTTCAACACGACGCGCTGCCTCTTCACAAATCAAGCCTGAAATATTCCCTTGTGTTGACCTGCTCAGTTCCTTTACCTGCGTCACTGAAGCCTAAGACAAGATGCTGATTGATTGCTTTCAGCAGGGGAGCAGTGATGAAAATATCTACAGTCCAGCAGAGAAAAAAAAAGAGAAAGAGGCAACAAACACACAACCAACACACATAATCTAGTCTATAAACATGTGTTTTCTTCAAAATTTCAAATTGTGCTACCTCAGTCAACCTAAAGGTTATAAAAAAAAACTCCATCTGACTTGTTCATTTACTATGAAAGCTACAAGAAAATTGTGAATTTGTACCTAAATGGGTGTTGGTGGCCTTGCCATCGTTATTTTAATTTCCTGGTTCAAAAGCTCGTCTCTCAACAGTTAGGAAATCTTTTCGTCACAGATGAAGAAAGTTTCCAAATATGGAAACTTGCCTTGGATGTTGTCTGTGATGTGTGATTGACTGATTGAGGTTATTAATCAACTAGTTCGAACTGAGAGGACGGCAGACTTGGGTGTTGTGTACTGAACAATGTAAAGACCAGTGTCTCCATGAAATAAATCCCACCAACAAACCAACTCAAACTCACAACTATTGAGTTTTTTTTTTTTTTTAATAATTGTGAACTAGTAGGGATATTATATTTATTACCTACATATATTATACTTTTGCAACTGCAACTTTGGGTAGATGTGTGATATTAAACAGCTTATTCATATTTCTAAAATAAGGTCCCACAAATACACACACAAAGAGAGAAACACAGACCTTGTGTAGCTCTTAATGGGGCGGTTATGTTGGTGTCTGAAATGGTGGATTTCTTATTTACTTTTACCACAAATTTTGCCCTAACAACTTCGGCCACATGGGTTTCTTATTATAGCATACCTTGAGGTCATTTACATCACTTTATTAAGTTGAACCAGACTCAACTTTTTCTGCAACGCAGCATCATTAAGCATGGCACTACACTGGCCTGTCCCATTGATGCAACTGTACGTTCCTGGTGGATTACTTTATAATGGGGACACAGGGCTCAAAGATAAGGATTGCCTGCTTTTCTGGGGAAAATAAAATGCCACTTTGGGCTAGTAAACGCAGCAACTCACTTGCACGATCAGGCAAGTGGTGAAAAAGAATTGAACACATTGTTATTTTTCCAGAGCTGATGATGGAAGTAGCTAAGAAGTGAGTCATCTTATTTCCTCTTCATTTTCATTGCAAATTACTTTGATTAAATAAAACTGGCTTTGCATGGCTGGGAATGCTTTAGATTGATTTAGAACCTACCTTAGTGAATGAACATTTTCTGTATTAGCTGGAAATGTGTCCTCTGGCCAGGCAAATATCACCTGCGGTGTTCCTCAGGGATCTATCCTTGGCCCTTTACTCTTCTGTATTTACACGTAACCACTAGGTCAGATTACTCACCGCTGCAACGCTTCTCTCCATTTCTATACTCACAGTACACAAATATATTTATCTGTTAATCCATTAGACCTCAGCTCAGCTGCCTCACTTAAAACCTCATCTCACAGCCATAAGGTCCTGAATGTCCACCAACTTTCTAATGCTGAACTGACAGTGTTTGGACCCACAGTACGTAGAGATCATGTAGTTCAGACATTAGCTTACCAGGGTGTGAAGTGCACCCATGAGACCAGAAATTTGGGAGTAGGGCTGCAACTAATGATTATTTTAATTGTCGATTAATCTGTCAGTTATTTCCTCGATCAATCAATTAGCTGTTTGGTCTATAAAATGTCAGAAAATGGTGAAAAATGTCCATCAGTGTTTCCCAAAGCCATGAAACATAAACGCTAAGGCAAGTCAGATAAAAGCAGAACGGATAACCACAGTGTACCATTTTTCAAAAAACAGAGCTCTTCATTGCATACTACAAATAAAAACTAACTTTGGGCATGTGAAAAAAACCCCATTATTAAATAAAATATTTACCACCACAATAACTTTCCAGAATTGTGAAATCCTATTAGTGAGTATTATAAACCACTGTGCAATGTTATGACATTTGATAAGCCTTTAAATACATAATCTGTTACTCCAACTGGATTCATGGACTGGATCATATTTTACATCTCACCAGTTTCTTAAAGATACAAGCCTGCACCAATGCAGTCCCCATACAGCTGTTTTCGGTCTGAATCCCCATTAAGAATGGCGTTGTGATCTGCCCACATAGCTAGTAATCTAGCTACATCTATAGCATCCAAAAGCTACAAAAATGGCAACAAGCGTGGATGATATCGATGCCACTGTACAAGCTGTTGTAAGTGAACTCACAGAAATAACTTAAATTGGCGGGCAGGTCAGCATACTCAAACTTGCGGTCATTAATTATTTATATACTCTATTATTATTTTAACAATGAGTATAATAATATAATAACAGGAGGAGAGACATCATTCACTGTCTGTTCTGTCCCCGCCTCCAAATGCTCTCGGATTCTGTTCTGTGCATTCGTATCATGTGGACGTGGGTTTTATGTGCAGTTTTTGACGCTAATTATGTGCCATAGAGTAGCTCCATTTCTGACTCTTAATTAGTCTTTTGCGCCTCTATTTTGGTGCAGTTGATGGGAAAGGCATCCTTGAAAAAGCCAACAAACAAACAAACAAAACAGAAAAGCATTCAAATACTAATTTGGACATCAATTACCATGGCAACAGCTGAAGGTTCGAAGCCCTAAGGATAGTTACTACGTCACTTCCTAATGATTAAGAAGGACAAAACTAAATGAAAAAGCCCCTTTCAAAAGGCCTCGACTTCTTCATTTTCAACCCCTAATGCATCAGCACTGAAATCTGTGTCACCATTTTTCGCAAACAGCTGAGTGGGTGTGTCCATTTAAAAAACGTGGAAAAGAATGCAGACAGAGTCGCACTTTAAGATAGGAGAGTAAAATATTTTTTAAATAAGCCAAAAGATGACAGAAACTTAATATGCGCGGAATAATAACGAATTAGGATTCATGAACCAAAGATTTTTAGATTCTACTATCCTGATATTATAACCACCATGGCACTGTGTGAAATCAACAAGTTCACAGAGCATGCAAACAGTTAATTTCATATCTCATATCATAGCAGTGTGTGTGACCCCATATACACACATGTAAATCCAATGTTTGCCTAACTTGGCATTTCAATAACGCTTGGTTTCTTTTCAGATTTATAACATTTATTGTGGGCACAACTACTGCAGAGCTTTGACGGCACAGGGAAGTCATAGCAACAACAAGAATGGTGAAAAGCAGAGAACAGCAAGGCTCAACATGCTGCAGACAAATCCCACTAAAGACATGGCTGAATATCATTCAGCGAACAGAGGGTTACTTTCATAAGCTTGATGCTTTCAAATAAATGCTAACGGAGGTGAAATGATTCTTTCTGTTCTGTGGAACTGGGTTCAGGTTCACACCAACACTCAACAGTTTGCATTGAGGTTATACTTTCCTCAAGACATGGGAGTGCAGAGGAGAGAGAAAATCCTCTAACCCTGTTGTGCGGATGCACTGCGTAGGCTGCCAGGGTCTTTTACTCAGGCTTCCAATAATATTGGTTAATTGCTAGATTTCTCTAGCTTCTCTCAACTTGCATCACGAGTAGGCGTGGAAGAGTTTACAGCCGGGGTATATTGCTGCTGACAGAATACAGTGTTCTCATTCTCTCTCTCTCTTAATTGTCATTCCCTGCTCACAGGCACATTGCTCTGGCAGATTCCCTTGAGAGAGGTTTCCCCAGAATCTACGTAAAAGGATTCCTTCCCACGCCATGGTCTTAGGAACATCTCATTTTCATCCTCCCGCGCCTTGCTCATACACACACACACGCGCACACACACACTCCCTCTCACCCTGGCATTGTGTCCTCGTGTCTCCCTGTTCTCTCACTCTCATGTTTTCATTTTCTCTCTCCACTTCTTAACTTCTCTGGGCTTCTCTCTACTCCCCCCCCCCTCCTCATATCTTATAGATCCTCCGTGGGAGGCAGCATCTCCCTCACACTGCAGGCGTGGGCCCTTACTCTGACAAATGACATGCCGGGCCCACCAGCTTTGCGTGGGGGGAGAAAAGCTTTAAGTTAAGAAGGAGGAATGGATTTGATTGGACGGTGAAACTCCGGGGCTGTATCTTGGTGAGCAGCATTTGATCGGGCTTAGGCGAGAAGTGAGAAATACAGGCAGAGCTGCGATACTATATCACACCTCCAGTATGTTTTAAGAAATAATGACCACAAACCAAACACTACTCAAAATGGTCAAGCTGTCAGCTGCAGCTATAAAAATGTATGGCCAAAACATGATATAGTATAAACATTTGTCTGGACAGCTTATAACATAAGCTTTAGCTTGTGTTTTGGTCTACTTGATATTTTTCAATAAATCACTTACGAGTGTTCCTTGGCCAACTGCTCAGCCAGAGAAATCGCTGTAGGATCTCGGTCTGAGGCCAGGACTGTGACTTCAGGAGCAGCATTCAGTATCGCTTTGGTATGACCACCACCTCCAAATGTCATGTCCAGGACCACCTACATGCGAGAAAGCAAGAAAACAACACATTCTCCTCACACCAGGACTCCATATACACTATTAATCATCACCATCGTCTCATCATCACAATCTTACTTCTTCATTAAAGTCTTTAAGTGACAAATGTGCACGGGTAAATGTCATTTTAAATCAGATGTTTCTAAATGTGTCTTATCTCAGGAGACTTAAAGGAAATAAAAGTATTGTATTAAAAAGATATTACTAAAGATAGTACTAAATTCAAAATTGCAGATAGGCCAATAAGTTTAAAGGCATAATCTGAATTTTTTAAAACTGAGGTTGTACAAGGTATAGAGCAAGTCCAATATATATATTTATAAATGTATATATATGTGTGTGTGTGTGTATATATATATATATATATATATATATATATATATATACTGTATGTAGTCGCACGATATTTATATTTGATCCTTTTTCTTTATTCAAATTCTATTTGTGCTATTTTAACTTTATAGTTTTTTAAAAGCTTTAAATACTGGTGAAAGATTAGTCTTTCACTGTCCTGATGTAATTTATATATATTTATATTTATATTTATGTACTCCTGCTGCATTCTCAAATTGGGGGCATGCCACCTACCATCTACTGCAGGTAACACTCTACCTATGGATAAGTACCTCATACAATCCCACTTAAAAAAATCTGAACTGTCCCTTTAAGGCACACTTCCTCAATATTTATAAATTGAACTGATAAAGAGGGTTGTCTTTGTACTTGAAAAGTGGAGGATTGATGCTCATAATTATGTATATATCTTGCATGTTTTCTTTTGCATCCTTAGTGGCCTACCTTCTACAGAGCTCAAACGAGTATTTTAGCTTCTTCAGCTCATTGTTTTGCTTTTAAATCCACAACTTTACTGAACTTTGTGTCACTCCCACTGCTCTCATTACTCTAATTTCCAGCTGCAGAGGACAAAGCTCTGATAAACTCCAGGGCTTCAAGCAGGAATTTGTTCGTTGAGGTGGTAATGCCGTGTTTATGTCAGATTGAAATAATCAGAATTAAGATTATCCAATTTATAAATAGCGTTCAACTTCAAAGTCAAATAATTACGAGTGGCAAACTATGACAAACCTTTTCTGGCGCCATCTTCATGAGATATGGCGTTATGATGTTAATGCAAATTTTATTTTAATCCTCACATGACCAACTCCATAATCATACAACTGTCTTGATAATGTGAATTTTTGCAAAGCACTGACATGGGAATCTTTCCCATCTCTACCAACCATCTGTATCAATTCAATTAAATTCAATGAAGGTCATACACTGCATATACACATATCCTGTATGAAGTGAACATGACACAGGCGCTGTGTGAAAACATGGACACATTTGGCCTACGGTTACCAGTTAATGAGAACACTTGTTGATCCTAAACACTGCAGTGCAGTGGTGAGTTTTTGCTTCACATCTGCCTGTGACTGACTGAGATGTTTGCCTCAACTCTTCGTACTTATTAAAACTCAATTTTTACCCACTGGTCTTCCAACGTGCTGCTGAGATTAATTACAGAAAAGTAAAGACAGGATGTGATCAATCAATCACCTACTGAGCTAATCAGACAGATCGTGATGATCTGGTCACATGATCAGTTTATTTGTGAATTCATGGTCTGAACAGTTAGTTCACCCAACAAATTAATGGTGCTCTTTATTTCAGGTGCAACAGGGAACAACCCTGTACACTACCTCACAATTCTGTGTCTTTTGGTGGGACATACCCGCGTTTGAGCTTTGTCTCAGGCCCTCATACTAATCTAAAAATGCAAAAAAAAAAGACAGGCAAGACCTTGATGAAAAAATATTGAAAATAGGTTGTTATAAACCTTAGCATGACCTATGTATGTCCAATTCCACTACAATGCAGTGAACATGTCACAGCATGTCATTCTCATGTGCCAAAGGGTGCTATGAGGAAGTTGTAGCTCTCAAAGAAGAAATAGGGCTACCTGTTGTATATTTAATACAATTCTGAGCAAAGAGGAATAATTTGGCTTTGGAAAGTTGATTTAATAAGTTTAAGAGTCAAATGGATCATTGTTTCAATCTTTTCTAACATGCAGTTAAGAGTCATGCTGTCAGCCAGAAACACACAGATGGGACAAGCAATATATGAAAATGCCCCTAATCACCTATTTTTTCAAATAAAAAGTCCTCTCAAGACACTGTTGTAAAACAATACCAGTCAGTGCCAGAACAGAAATAGCACTACTCAATGTGCCGACAACATGCTAGCTAAACCCCTCCTCTCAGAGCCCCATTTTCATGGCGGCACAACAACCAGCGCGTGCAGCAGTCTGACCAGTGTTTTCCTGACCTTGAAATTCCCTTTTTCCGTCTATGCTGTATTTTGGAGCTAAGCGCCAAAGCGCATGGTGCACAAACATGAATCAAAGTAGCAGGTGGGCGACAGTTTGAGCGCCCAGGACTCGACATTAACACAACACAAGTAAACTCTGTGTTCAGGCAAATGGAATGCTTCATGCAGCTGTTTGATCAGGCAAGTGAAAAATAAATGTGATGTCTTTTTTTATTTTTTTTATTTTTTTACTTTAATTTATTTTTTAATTGGCCCACATTTTCCATTTTGGACAGGTAAGTTTTGCAGTCGGGCAAGCATCAAACCCTGGTGCTCAAGACCTACTGCTTTACATTTGATGCTGCACTTGTGCGATTTAAAGGTGCAATATGGAATTTTCATAAAATGCCAGACAGTATCCTTTTGCTCAAGCTCATATCAGATGCAAGCAAGTATCCTGGGCAGCAAAACAATGACTTGACATACACAAGACTGAATGTGATTGACTGGCATCATGTGGATGTTCATGTAGAAGAGCTAAGTAAAGTTAGACTTGTGTTGTCGGTGGTTGCCAGTCGTTTGTTGACATTAATGGACTACATACAATGTTAGCTAGTGTTGCACACTGTTGGTGCTATAGGGGATCAGAAGAGTGTCAAGGCACTTGGGAGTGTGCATAAATGTCACATCCTTTGGATTTTCACAGAAAAAATGTCCTTTACGTAGAAATCAGTTCACAGGCTGTAAGCAGAAAGTTGGAGGTCTCATTTTTAAAGTTACAAACCATTCATGCATTGGCAATACAATGTGATTAGTACATGTAGATTGCCTCACATAGTACCTTAGGTATCATTCAGTATTTAAAAAAAAGAAAATGTAAGGCACCAACAGGAGAGTTTTAAATAAAAATCAAGATAAATGTTTGTTTTGATCCCCATCTGAAAAACAGTACTGTTTTTGCATTGCTGGTCTTTTCATGTGTTGTGGTTTTGGTGGCAGATGTGGCTACATTTGGTGACAGTTATGAGGAGGGTTTTTGATTCATGCCACCAAAAATATTGCTATACAGTTGTTTGTTGTGAAAACCACGAGGCACCATATTTACAATTAAGGCTGGGCAAGATATAAATATTACATCAATATTGTGATATAAGACTTGATATCGTCTTAAATTCTGGATATCATTACATCATGATATGGTGAAGTGTTCTCTTTTCCTGGTTTTAAAGGCCACATTACAGTGAAGTGCTGTAATTTCCTGAACTTAACAGGCCAGAATATTTCCTGAAATCACTAATCATCACACCACAGTATTGTCACAATATCGATAAATGTCAGTATCAAGGTGTGGTCGAAAATATTTTGTCTATACTGTCCAGCCATGTTTACAATGTATTTCTTCCCAATACAACTTCAATTTATACAGAAAATAAGGTCTGTTATTGATTTAAAACTTCTTATTTGCAATACAGTTAGTGTGAATGATTATTTTTGCATTACAATTTTCATTTTTACTGAAAAAAGCAAACAAACAAAAAACAATTAAAATAGTGATGATGTGATATTTTTGGGGGTCTATACCAAACAAACATGTTTTCTTTCTGTTTCATTTGCAGATGTTTAGGCCAGGTCAGCTCTGCAGCACTACAAGACTTCATTACGCTGCTCTTTCTCCTTTTTCAAAAAAATGAGATTTGGCTCTGGTTCTCCGATTTAGATATTGCACTTGGCCATATTTCGAGTTCGATAATATTGCAATTAATTGTGCCGCCTTAACGGAAAGTAAACCTACTAATACTGAAGAAAAAATATTTTGAAGCTGTTCAGTGTTAGCTCTCTACTTACTGTGTCTTTCAAATAAAACAAAAACCGTCCTTGGAAAAAAAAATCTTCTTGCGGAAATAGTGAGCATTATAACCCTTTGGTTACTACAGAAAACATTTGCTTAATTTATCCTAAAACAAATGAAGAAATACCATATTATATCTACTGAAGTAACCTTTAGGTTGGCCCAAAACAGATACATAAAAAGATGATCACCAGATACCTGGTCAAGTTCTTATTACTGTCAGTAATAAGGTTGAACATAAACAAAGGATACTCTAACCTTGATTAATATGCACTTTACATTAATGAATTAACTTGTGTAGAAATTTGTGAATAAGTGCTTCAGATTATCATTTCTCTCAGGTATAAGTGTGTTACACACATTTATTAACTGTTAAGTACCATTTATTAATCATATATTGAGAAGGGGGCTCATGGGAAAATGTTTTATCAAGGAAATATTCCAATACCTACCAACCATTCTTCCACAGCACCTTTGCTGTTAGTGTGGTAGCTGTGAGCTCAGCTGTATTCATGGACTAACACTTGCAAAGCAGAAAACATCTCCTGTCCAGGCATATTTCCTTACATATTTCCTGACTGCCACTGCTACAGAAAAAAATCGCAGCCCTGCACTGACTGTACAGTCTGAGATTGTTTGAATAAATGGTTGGATTATGCTTTACTTTTTTTTGTTTTTTTTTTACATTTCTGCTCTGTGATTTATTATAATGTCAGCAAATGGTGGGGAACAGATGTAAAATGACACAAAAGGAAATGCCAGCTATTCCCCACAAAAACATTAAACATGTCGATCGATAGTGACGTTGAAGGTGGGGTGTGTGCGTGCATGTGTGAGGGAAGAAGTGATCAATGGCGGTTCCCTCTCCTTTCCAGCGCACAGCAGCAGATGGGGAGGGGGTGTGGGCTAGTGGGATGAGTCACACGCATAATGAACTTGCCTGTTGTGCTATTCAATACAAAAAAGGAAAAACGAAAACAGAAACACAAACAGCAAAGTAGGCTGGCTTTTTTATCGAAACAGTCGACACAAGCAACCAGGAGATAAATAGTCCTCTGCTGGAGTGTGCAGCACCTGTCACAACAATCTTTTGTCACATCCTGAGGAAGCTGTGGCCAAAAGAACAAAGGTAAAGCCTATTTATGTCACTGGTGCAAATGACAGAACAGACTGCCATCTGATGCTCAATATTCTTAGAGGTGGTTGGTTAGAAATATAAATATTGTATGTTTATTCACATTTGTATCCCTGCTGCTCGGAGCACAGACACGATCCATCTTTATGAGCTTTAATACAAGTTTTACCCTGCTCATTCAGACACTTACACACACCAAACAAACTCAAAATTAAGTGTGTGCAACCAAAAATGGAGAATTGCAATGTTTACAAGGTCATTTATAAGGTAAATTGAAAATCTAGTCCCCCTCACCCTGAGGGAAAAAGCCCTGAATGGTGTTGTGAAAATCTGTCCTCTTTTTCAAAAAGCCTGCTGCTTCTGCCACCAGACGGACAAAACAACTTCTTGAAAAGATTTGGTGATAATGGGTTTGGCATTTGCGACGATGATTGACACCAAACTTGGGAGTGAGTCATTCGCATTGATATTTCATACGCAGGGCTGTCAGCGAGGCTCTCACCTAGACCAGGCCTTCCCTGAGAAAAGCAGCAGACTGGAAAGAAGCCAGAATACAACGTGGGTCATCTCAGGCTTTAAATACAGAGGTGATACTTAAAATAAAAAAGTAATTACTGTAGTCTGTGCTTTGTGCTCTGTTTTGGGTGTGTAATATCTGCCTTTCCCAGCAGAGGGAATAGGAGAGTTAGGAGTGGTCCGAGTGGTGCAGTCCGACAGTGAAGCTGCAAGGTGCTATAATGCAGGACACTTCAGCAGTCACCCCACAGCATTCTCAATGAGAGCTTTTCTCCCAAAAAGGCAAAGGTAAACACATTATAAACTGTCATTTGGTAAGTTAAATTAAAAAATGAGTAAGAGCATCTATTTAAAGAGATTTTACAAACACACATGATGTGTGAGAAGTGTAATTTTTGAGATTTTGCAGACATAACACAGCTCAGACGACAGTAAATAATATCCTAGCCATGTGGAAAAAAGGGGCCTCATCTCAAGTCTTCTTATGGTTGAATTCATTAGGAAAAGGGGAACAGGAACCTGAGAGAAGGCTGAGTACTCACCTAAATCCTACTTGTGACTCCCCAGCCCAGGTCAGTTACAGTGGGGGATCTAAAATGTCATTGAGGGGAGTTTTTACAGATCTTGTTACACTAACACACAGACCATTAGGGAGACAGATACACAGGTACAGGATCGCTTTTCTTGTCGCGTCCGTTGCCATGGCAAGAGTGGAGGTAACCGGTTTGCATTTCTTTCTCTGTCACACAAAGTTCATGGCGAGATGCAAGTGCACACAAAAAATTTAGCTGGACTTTGCAGCATGAGATCATGGTATGAATAGAGGAAGGTGAAGGTTGTGATTATGGGAATTATGATGATTTTATCAAGTGTCTGCACACCTGGCCGTTGCCTTGCAGTGCACTGGACTCTGGACGTAAATCTCACACTTAAAACTGCTGCTATGCTCAAATTATCAATATTACATTAAAATCACTTTTTTACTAACACAGTTAAACCTTAATCACCTTCTTACAGGATTATCTTTTTCTTTGTAGCTTCCCTCCATGTGCAGAACTTTACTTTAAAAGGGTGTAATTAAGTTTTTCCTCTCTCTTCTTTATGTAAACAAATGTAATAGGTGTGTCTAATAGGTAGGAGGCGGAGGTGGGGGTGGGGTGCACAAAACAGATGGCCAGTGAGAGCAGACAAACTCAAAAGGCATGAAAGCTTCCCGCAATTACTCTGTCAAGAGATTATGTTGACGGTGATCAGCGACGTCTGAGATGCATGCGGCCTTTTGCCTCACCTCTCTGAATTTAAACTAAACATACAACCTGGGCATCTCAGACTAAGTAAGAGAGACTGAGTGAATGAGTGAACAAGTGATACAGGAGCACAAAAATGTTGACAAAACTCTTTGCCAGAGGGCTCCCTCCAAATGCCTTTCTGTGCGTTAAGATAATCTCTCTTTTGTCGAAGGAATGCTGCAGAGTTACAACAAATACTTTCATTCCTCATCCATTCAGAGCTGTTTGCACTCTTTTGGCATGCGTTTAAATAAAAGGCACTTGAAGAGGTATTTGAGCTAGTTAGGACAAGACAAGTCTACACGCAAAAAAAAAAACAGTGTTTGCTCATTTGCCTCCAGAAACACTCATTGCCTGAAGTTTGTAGGTCATCTCTAAAATGAATAAGTGAGTCAACGAATCCTATCAGACACTTGGCCATAAAGAAAGGTTGGCCTCTTTCTGAGTCTGGCATTACATATGTGAGAGAGACTTAAAAATATTTTAGCATAACTTTTTTGAAGTGTCCCCTGATGTTAGAATGCCGAGTGGGCTAATACGAAACAGAAATTAATGATGGGAATTTGATGAAGGGTAAAAATGGACTTAAATTTATCCTAACAGATGAATGTGTATCAATAAAAAAATTATTTTCTGAATTTTCTCAAGTCTGACCTGCCAATTCTGATTTAGGCCGATTTAAAGTTTCTTTCTTTCTAAGAACTAAAATTAACAAAATACACAAAAAAATTGTAACTTTTCTTTAATGGCAAATTAAATTGTATGTTCATGATAAAACACTGACTATTAAATAACTTTTACATTTTCTCAAAAAGTGCTTCAGCTTACAGCCAGACCTTATGACATTAAGAACATTTTTGTACCAGAGGGAGGTCAATCTCACGTTACATCATGGGGAAGGTGACTGTATGTGACCCCTGACCCAAGCATGCAACAGATGGATGAAGATGTCCAGACCTTATGAAAATAATGATGCCTGTCTGTCGCATTATACGGCATTATTGTAGAGGTGTAGCAACGTGCAAAAGGATGTGTAAAAACACCCATCGCTTCTTCACGTCAACTGATCTAATCTTCACAGGTCTTTAGTCAGCAGTGGAAACACAGACAACAACGGGCTGAAAGAACAGTTTAGTTCCTTAAAAAATAATTCCTGGGACTAAATGTTCCAGGTACTTTTTGTGGAAAAGTGCCTTCAGTCTGGGACTTGGTTGATTTTGGGTATCGAAACTAAAAGGTAAAGTTGTTTTATTTATGAGAGGTCATATAACAGGTTTGTTTATGTCTAGTGTTTGAAAATTTGAGATAAATAGGCCTGTGAAAAGGTGTGAAGAAATATATACTCAGCCAGTCCCTCATGCCTCCTGTTGCTCCAATGCTCTGGTCCACAGCTAAGTGTCATAAACACTAATGAAGATTATTGCCATGAAATTTGGTGCTGATTTCCATGCTTCCCCAAAGGATAAAGTCTAATTTGATGAATGTTATAATGCTAATTGTAGATGACACATGATTAGATGTGTGCTGATGCTGAGCCAATAGTCAAGGGAGATAAATACCAAAAGAGCTGGTAAAAGATAAATATGAGAGTAAAATAAATAGTTTTTTTTAAATTCATTTACTCAGTTGTTTTAAAGTAAGGTTATGGGTTGTTTTATTTATTTATGTATTTGAATATGCTTTTAAGCCATAGCCACATATATAAAACTTTTTGATACTTGTTGCATCTGGGATTCTACAGTCACGGATTCTCCTCCAGGCCCTCTGTACTTTTAGAGGGGATGCGAGGAGATGATTTGATTAAATGTTATTGAAGCCTGACTTAAGTCCACCTATGAATAATGCATTCTAATTTTCTGTGTTTTGTTTTTATCCTAGTATAATTGTTTATCAGCGTCAGTCACTGCCCTGTTTCTGTTCAGTTTTTTTTTTAACAAGCAGACTGGGTCACACTGTTTGTTTTGCTGGAAATGCTCCCACATCTGCCAACATGTACGCACTGGTATAACAAGGCTGACGGAGGTTAAGACTACTGGGGATCAAACAGAATCTAATGAAGACATGATGCTACATATGGGGCTACTACATAAATCCTACTGACATGTTCACACACATTTCTGAGAGGCTTACACTTAACTAAAGTTGCAACTAATGATTCACTCAACGATTCACGCTCCCAAGAAGATACCAAACCCAAAGGGAGGTGTCTTTTGTCCTGCCAATTAAAAAAAGTATTCAGCTTCAGAATTAAATGCCATAGTTAAAAGCAATTTAAAAAAGTCCCATTTGAGACCACCATGATTATTCAATTATCACAGCTTTCGCCATTTAATGTTTGATTAGTCAGCAACGATCTCAAGCCAATCAATCACAAAACACTGGTGACATGATTATGTAAAGGAAGGAAGAGCAAGCTACAACTGCAAGTCAAGCATCTTCCCCTGAGACAGATGTGACTGGGAATAGAGAGCGGTTGAAGAGCCATAGACGAACAGAGGCTGGTAGTAAATGTGTGTCATATACTGCACAGCCACATCCACAGAGACAGTGTAAATGCTGCAAAGAAATGGGACTGTTCAGCTTTCAATGTCAGTCATGGACACTGAAAGTAAGGATCACCCAATATTAAAGTTTAATGCACGTAATTTCCAAAGAAAATATCTTGAGCCGCTGAATGTTGGAGTTTATTTAGTAACTTGCTTTCTTTGGAAAAATGTTGATAAAGTCACACATTCTGAACAGGCATTCCTGTGTCTACTATTTAGACAGTGTTTTGTCTTTTTTCTAGAGACAACCCTTTTTTGGATTGGCTGCAACTGGACATAGGCCATTGGTCTACAGATGTGTGTGTTCACAGTGAAGCACAAGGCAGAGGACATACTGGAAAACTATCTAAACAATGTCAGGAAGCTGCCTAGTCTGTTTGTCACAGTGTCTCCCAACTCCATATATAGCAAATGTCAGGCACAATTTGGGCTGTTATGAAACACATAGGCATGGTTAAGTGTCTTTATGTTCCTCCTGATGTCACCTTGTTTTAACCTAAGGAAAGATTCATATGGCCATGGACATAAGGCAGCTTATTAAGGGTATTTGTGGAGAAGGAAGTAAATCAAAAGTGTTGATGAAATATATCACATTTGCCAAAACACAATATTGTTTAACTGTACATAAGATGCACAAAGTAACTCTGGGACATAAGATATGTAAGATATGTCAACCAATCAAACTGCACTTTAGTGTTTTTTGGTGAAATGGAAATTTTCACGATATCAACACATATCATTCAAGTGAATAATTTCCAGTGACAAACATGAGATTGTTTGTACAGAGGAGTTCAGAGGACTGATCAATCATCACATGGTGCAACAATCACCTGAAGCTCAATATCTGCAAAACCAAAAGAGCTTGTGGTGGACAACAATGCTTCAAATAAGGATGTAGCAACAAAGACACTACAAATTCTAAAATGTGGATGCATCACGCAAATTTTTAACCAGGCAGCACATATGATATATACACCATAGTTTCAAAGTGTGTGTACAGTCACAATGGTGTTGGATAAAGAACACGAAAATGTTTTTGCAGAAAATTATGTCACACTGAAGTTAACCTTTGACCTTTTTGATATAAGGTCAAAGGTTATAATCTGCGTATGAATTCATGAGTTATTCACCGAGTTAAAAATGTGTTCATCAAATTGAACCAGTTCCTTCTTGATTGGACAATTTTTGCAAAATTTCAAAAAATTCCCTACAGGAGCTCCTGAGGTACAGTGTTCATGAGAATGGGACAAATAGACGTACGTACATATGGATGGACAACCTGAAAAAATAATGCATCTGGCACACAAATGTCCTGATCTGTGAAAAAAAAGGAGGCAGAAGTAAAGAATGGAAACATCTCCTCCACAGTTTGTTATTTTCTACTTCAAGACACCTCTAATGGCCACTTACCACAGGATAAAGGTTGTATTAGGGCAGAGGAGAGTGAAGTTCAGTGCCTGATAGGACTGCATGATGTGGTGAAAAAAAAAATCATATTGTCATTATTTTGACAGATACTGTGAATGTGATGTGATTCACAATTAGCAGGAATGATAATTTTTGTATCACAATTTTTATTTTCACTGAAAAAAACAAAATGATGTTGGATTTGTTGGGGTCTCTACAAGACAACCATGGTTTCTTACATCTGAATAACAAGATTTGTAGGCCATGGCATCTCTGCAGCACTACAGTGCTTCATTATAATGCTGTTCTGTCACATTGTAGCTCGCACTTATTGATTTTAATAATATTTCAATTAGTTGTGCAGCCCTAGTACCTGATGGAGAAGTGGGGAACAACACTGACCTGTGGCTTTGTAAGAGGACACAGCATCACACAGGACAATGGCAACTTCTAACTCAATAAGAAGCAAATGTTTTTATTTCAAAGTTTAGAAGTCAGGTTAAGTAGCAGTTGTTTAAAGGTAAACGCACAGCCATCCAAGCCATTCCTTAGTTTGCCGTTACTGGAATAGACCTGGAATAGAAAATCCCCTTTAACATGATAAAGAGAGCCTCTAGTGATGAGAGGATACTTCTACAGGACACCTCTACGAGCTCGCTATCTGTCAGACAGCACTGTAATGCAAATTTATGGGCCACCCCACAGCTTGACTTTAACAAACACGAGCAGAAACACAAACAAACCATCTCTATTTACTGTAAGAGGTGTGTGATCATGAATGTTCCACTGGAGTATGAATGCCCTGTGATTGTATGGTTGATTTTCTGTCAGGTGAATAAGCAGGAGATGAAACTGCCATGAACTAAATTGAATTTTACAAAATAGCATACAAGTTTTATTTAATGGTATTCAAGCAAAGCTGCCTCTCACAGGGACAAACCTACATAACTTGAATAGCTGTGAAATTGAGCTTATATTCAATACAGACCGCTGCACACATCTTTTTTTTAACGAGATGAGTTCAAATGGTTAGAGTTTGTTTATATATTTGTTCATATATGTTTCTCTCTTGTGCTTTTATTTTTCCATTAGGGGCAGGAGCTCTGGTTAATGTGACTTTATCGGTCTGGAGTATCCTGGATGACAACCAGACTGTAGTGAACTTACTAATCTAAAAGTAATACTATGATCAGGTTCAAAACTGTCAATAGATGGTCTTGCTTGCAGCCCAGGTGAATCATTTTTAACATTTTGTACATAAGCGTGCCATGATCGCTGTCCAAGGTGCTGAACCTGGGACAGACAGAGATGTGGGAGCTGTCAGAGGATCTCAACACTGTCCCTCAGGTTGGGTAAACTGGTGACAAAAAAGTTTTGTCTGTAGGTGTGAATGTATCACTTTGCATTGCTAAGAGGTGGGGTCCTGTGGGAATGAGCAGCACAACAGAAATACCACTCACCTTCACTGCAGTGGGGTGGCAGCAGAAATCTCAGTCACATATCAGCAAAACTAAACACATGAACAAAGTGCAGCCTGTGGGCCAATAGCAGCCCTCAGAAACATTTTGTGCGGCCTCCGACCATGACATGAAATGCATGCAGTGTGATTTTAATCAGTCCATCCTTTCACTTTCAATAGACCACATTTAATACATTACTCTGACAACTTGTAGGAACCTACTAACATTATCAGAAAGAGCGTAAACAATGAAAATGGCTGTTCTTAGTGCTCACAGCTGGAAAGTAGGCTTGGGCAATATACAATATACCAAGGTATAAAGAAATCGTCTGCCTTGGGAGTATTTTGGCTTTAGTTCTGTTGATAAAGGTAAGCTAGCAAACAATGCAGACTACTAATTGGTCCGAGCAGTGTATTGTAGTGAGCTTGTAGCTTTAGCGAGTGTGAGAGAGGGCGAGTGGCAGACTAATTACTGTCTGTGGCAGTGAGTGATGGTGAATGCACGCTAAGCAGAGGGTAAGGTGAGCAGTTGTTGGTCTGGCAGTGTATGTACAGCAACGATGCTGTAAATGTACAGTGTAGGGTTGAGTTTGTCACTGAATAAAGGCTGCAGCGTCTCAAGACCAACACAAAGCGACTGAGTGTGTGTTGCTTCCCAACCACTGAGAGGAAGGTACTAGGTACTGTAGGGAGAACCACAGTACAGTGGAGTACAGCTGAGTTTAGCCGTTTTACACAAGTATAACACAAATACTGCCATAAGACTGTGTACTCTGGTAAAATGTCAGGAAGATATGTCATTCTTATGTGACTAGCTCCTTATAGCTATAGCAATACATCTGCTAGGCATGCAACAGCCTGTTTTTTGACAGAGCATTTGATTCACTGATTGCTGTCATGATGTAAAGAGAATTCAAACAAATATAACAAAAAAATCTTCAAAAATACATTACCCAGTCTAGCTTTAAAGAAACTGGGGCTTTAGAATCTGTGTGCAGAAACAACACTGTTAAACCCATATTACCTGCTGGTGTTTAAAACTAAGGGTACATACAAACAGAATCAGACTTTGCAGTGAAACTGCAACTTTTCGCCTTCATTTTGAATGGAGGTAGTGCGAGTAGGCTGCGGTGGTGGGGGACACAGGAATGCCGGGCAGATTAAGAAAAAGTTTCAGTCAACTTCTGGAGAAAATCAACACGATGTCACTCTGCGGTGGCCTATCATGAGCCGGGGATCAGACTGCTCCGCACTCAGCCTGAAATGTGACAGAAACCGGATGATATTCAGCTAGAGGACCAAAGTTGTGTCCTCACTTGGTTTATTTTGTGTGCTTAGCTTCAACTTCTGTGAATCAGAGAAATAAAATGCTATTTCCTTATTGTTTCACAGCAGTTATGTTCTAAGCACAAAAAACACACATGCACCACCCTGCAGCTAACCCCCTAAAGTTGGAGGCGTAGCAGTGGAATCAGTCAAGACTTCAGTGCTCTGATGATAAATCGGGATGCCAGGCTAGAAGCACTAATGACTCCTAATTTAATGGATAGTTGGGTGGTTATTTGTCTTACTGTAATTTTAAACTATTGCGTAAACTCACTTGCTAGTAGCTTGAGTGTCATTATAACTGTGTAGTATGGAGGAGGACAAGAAGAAGTACTGTTCATGTTAAGCCCCTGGAGCTCATCCTTGATATTAGTGGTTCCATTGAAAACACCAGTTCTTCCTAGAACTTTCCATTTACATGATGTGCTGCTCAATTTTGGAGTGATCTTGCATCAGAAGTGTTCCAAAACACTGAATGCAAACTGTAATAGTTGACCTAAAGGTAGTTGGAAAAATCTAAGGATTTCTAAGGATCTAAGGAGCCTAAACTTTATGAATTGATGGTTTTAAAATGTAAAGCTTCATGTAGAGCTGCTGATATATTATGAAGCTTCTTGTGATATCACTCTACACACCTCAAGTCAAAAATCTTCATCCCAAGCACATTTTTTCCTTGTTTCCTCTCCATTATGTACCCTTTTTGACTCACCACTGCTTTGATAATTCATGCCAGTTCTGCCTTTGTTCTAGGGTTACATTTGTTATATTTTTCAATAAAAATGTGACTGCAAAGAGGGAAACCCCGGTCCCTGTCCTCCTCTACATAAAGCTCATAAAGCCCATGTCAAGCATCCGCCCACTTCAAGGAGTCCTGAGACTGGCTCCTCCACCACGGTGGTGTTGAGGAGATCCCTGGAGAAACAGGGATAGCAGGCACTTGTATCTTCTCTGAAACTATGAGCCAATAACTCAATATTTACTGTACGTGGGCAACCCAAGGCAACGATTAGTCTTTCTACTGTTTTATAGGCTGCTTGCTTTCTGAAAAAGTAATCTCAAAGTAATTACATTTTAAAAATGATGAATTAATCTCGCTTCTCTGAGAACTATTTTGATAAAGCATTAGACTTTTTTTTCTTGTCAAAATTAAAATGTAGCTCAATGTACATAAAGTAGCAACTTTAAAATCTACTCTGGTGCATTAGAAAATGTGTTCATGTGTGTTTCAGGTGAATTTGGGGCCACTGAATGACCAAAACATCCTGGATGCAGAGGATTATCATCTGCACTGCAAGGTAATCACATTATCAAGCAGCAATCTGTGTGTCACAATGATGTGAATGGCGTTTTCATGCTCTACACCTTTGCAAATAAAGTGATTTACATTGTGGGGATCTGATTTGGAGGCAATGAGTGACAGCTGGGAAAGAACTGATTGGACACTGAAAGAAATGGAAAGGGAGGGACCTCTACTGTGTGCATGAGTCATCACTCTCCACCCCCACCCCCCCAGCCAAACTGTCTGTTTTTGTCTTGCAGGTTGGAGATTTACTGAGCTACATTTTCTCTGCTGGAAAGATTCATTTTTGCATAAAACTGAACGCAGACACAGACTTAACAATACAGACATTAACAACCAAATAATTCTGAGTAACCATCATGAGTCAAATTTGTAGGTGCATGATAACAAATGTCCAGTTACTGTTAAAAATTACAGTCAGTGCAAGATATCCTAAATATAAATGTACAGCATGTGTTTAATTATAACAATGTCATTGTCTAATGGTCATGATTATTATAACAGTGTCATATATATCAGGGGGTGCTGAGTTTGCTTTAGCATAGTTACACAAAGAGAGATGATCCTGTACCAGCCTGTCTGGCTTAAACTATAAGGATTTAATATCTTAAAAATGTACTAAAAATGACATCTACCTAATCCACAAAACAGATTCTTCTGTATACTCAGCATGGTGGCTCCAGGATATACAGCCTTACATCAGCACAGATTACAGCCTCACTCGTGTGCAGTGTGGCTGTGGGAGACAGTCATTCATGATAATCAAATTAATGTTTCCCACAGTCTAGCAGGTTACTTTGGGGTTGAAAATAGGGGCAAGAGGGTTGCAGTGTGTGAAATCCTCCTCATTACTTTGATTAGTGTTGTTAAATCACAATTGGCACAACTGAGCTCGTATATAAACACCCAAAAGCGCTATATCTCTGCATTTTATTTTGATAGTTTGTTTAACAAACTCGGATATTATTTTATTCTCTTTTTAATAAGCCTGAGAGAAGCTTTAGCAAACTTGCTGCTGCAATATTAAAATCCTCCTGCGCTCAAAATTGTGGTTTGCTTGTTGTGACTTCACATGGATGGTTGACCTTCACCGTGTAGAATGATGTGGACCTATATGCAGTTTGACACCAGATGGCTGTTTACACATGAATCTGCTGAAGATGGAAATCTTCTTCTTTTTATTAGATCTTATCACATGATTTAAGCATGATTTGGTGACATCACAACTAGTTTGGGAGCCAATCATGGTCCAGTATGCATATACAGAGACAATGGACTTTACAATGAAGTAGAAGACAATAAAATAAAGGGAAGCGCAGGATAGTTCTTGTCTTACTTACAGCACACATGGTGACCAACATAAATCATAACAATTGCCATTATTATTTTTTCTGTAAAACCACACATAGGTGGAGTCTTGATGTGCTTTATCATGGATGACTGTGCTTTGGTATATGTCACGGTTACGTTTCCCAGCATTGATGCATGTCAAATAATCCTCATAAAGCATGCTAGCTAAATATTGTAGTGACGACCCACATTTCCCATCATACTTAATGCCTGACTGAGTAGTTATTAAGTTTGCCGTTTTATGCGTTAAAATGCAAATGTTACTTTTTGTTAGTGTTGGTAATGTGTCTGTTCAGAACATGGTGGTTTATGTTGGCAGCCTTATTGTCATTTTTGTTCTTCTTCATAGTTTTAACCATTAGTGAAGTTACTTTACCATTTCTTGACCCCAGCTGTATTTTGCTGCAGAGTTGCAAGTCTGCTGAGAGCCACGTTCTGTCTGTCTGCCTGTCATTCCACGCCGCCTATCACTATTTGAAGAAATGCAGTGTGTATTTTACCTTGCCAAATGGCAATCCCATAAAAACAGGTATGCAACTCATTATGGGTCCCAACCCTAAGAGGTTGGTCTGGAAGAATTCCAAACATTAGTACTATGAGCATTTTCTGGTTTGCTGTTCATGTATAAGTTCAGCCTACAAAAACGTCTTGGTTATAATTAAAGGCAGATCATGGTCATGCCAAATAAATAGTGGGAAAGGTTAAATTCAGACAACAACAACTACTAGAATAACATTAGGGAAAGATCACAGTCACAGTTAAAAGAAATCAACACCGAGTGTGGGTAAGAGAGGAGACTGTCTCAACTTTCGAAGAAAAAGCTATATATTGCCACTCCTCCCTATGACATTTTGCTGACCTGTGCGTCACACTACCTCTGGCTTTGGCCCTGAATGTAAACATAGTCTGTTTTAAGCAGTTTGAACAACCAATGCTGTATTTTTTTTTTCAAGATGACCTGCTCTACTGACAATGAAACTTGTTTTCAATCTGGTTGTTTGACCTCATATGCTGTTAGTCTGACATGCCTACAAATGCATGGTTATAAAATATAGACTACTAACTTTCAGTGGATAAGACGCGGCACGAACTGTGACAGAAATGCCAAAAGGCTATTTCTTTGTTTTAACAGGAAACAAGAAATAAGGTCAAAAATGATGCAGTGAATCTATTCAAAAAGATTACGTGCTTCATTGCTCTTCTTCACTGCTCTCAAAGATTTATCTTAAGTGTGACACTACTGTCAATACAGTGTGCCAAGGAAACAATGCAAACTATATAAAGCCAGAAAGAAAACAGAAGAGAATCTGAAAAGAGGGGGTGGAATCGTCTAACTATATTCATAAAATGTAAAGAAGCATCAGGAAAGATGGCTTTCTCTCCTGAAGGTGAATTTCATGGTACTAAAGGAAGACAAAAGAAGAACAGGGCCAAGTCCATTAGGGAGTGCAAAGAGGAGTCGAGCTAAATGAAGGCTTCCTGGTGGAAGGCATGGTAATATTAAAAGACATCTAGAGGCATTTAAGAAGATGCTTCCAGTAGTTTGAAGACTGGCCTGACAATACAATATGAAATGAAAGGAAGTAGGGAATGGGGTGGGGGCTGTGGAGGTGGCTCGGGGGAGGGGGTAGGCTCGGAGGAAAGCTTCGTAGTGTGGCGCCATGTGCTGATGAAGGTGCCTTGGGCCTTTCCAAGACTGGTATTATCATCAGTCCACCAATGTTTTGTACCTACAGTACCTATTTAAGAGAGGTGGAGGGACTGTGAAGGCCACAGAGTACATCACATTCAGTGTAGTTAAAGATACAAAAGAGACTAGACATAATGTAGGCATACCAGCACATCTTATATTGTTCTGTACTTACTCCATTGATTCCTTCAATATCGGTGGGTATGCATTGCACTGTTGAATGCATTGCATTGAATACTGTATTGATAACCAACATTACCTTTTTTTGGTACTTCACGCTCTGTCATAACAAAAATGTAATTTCATTTGTAAATAATAAGTCCAGCTTTCTCAATTTCCACGTTATTATTTATTTTGAACATTTTGTTATTTATTTTGAACATTTTGCACACCACACACAAATATACCACAAATAAAAATTCCTTTCTACCTCCTTCCCAAACTGGTCTCTACAACCTCCAACCTGTCCGATTCATTTAACGTGAACCACCACTCTGCAGTACCAGTGTTATTCAGTGGGTACCATCAAAAGCACAGAGTTCAGTACCCAACCCTAGCTGTGTTGGGGACATACTGGGGAGCAACGCAACTAACTACAGGAGGAGAGACAAAGCACCGAAGCACCAGCCAGAAAAGCAATGGAGACAAAAATGACCAAAAAATAGTTCGAACTAGCTCCACCTCCAGTACCTACAGCAGTGACATGCTGCACAGTGAAGTTTCAGTATTAATAATCTAATGTCACTTCTTGCATGTGTTTTGCAACAAAACTTAGTTTGAAGACCGGACTGACTCTTTGGGGATTCACTCTGCAGAAAATAGCTTGTAATGTGTGACTTTGTTTAGCTGATTTCGCATAATGACCTCAAGATTTACAAAGAACTGCAAGACAGAAAGTTGTGTCATGTGAACAGTACAGCGATTTGACAACTTTGAAAGTCATGTAGTGTGACCAAAGCATAAGTTATTTGTAGCAATTAACAATTGTTTTGTCATGTCTGGTAGTGCATCTTGTAGTGTTGTAGCATGTTTTTGGACTTTGTGTCAGGTTGCATGTAAACAGCAGCAACAAGATGGTGATGATATTGTGGTTGACATTTTCACAATATCACAAGTCCAACATCTGGGAAACATTGTCAATCAACTTGTTCTGGCTGTATTCATAGATGTAATACACAGAGTCTGCCTCCCTTTGTCCTGCCAGGGTTCTTGCTTGTTGTGTCCTGTGAGCTAAGAACTGGTCTGCCCGTCAAGTGCAACAGCTTAATCCATGATGTTGGGGGGGCATAACAGTCTCTGGTTTCCCACTGCTTGAGCCATTTCCCCCGCATAATTTTCCTGGCCGGACATTAGGCAGGAGCAATCTTAAGGCCCAGCTGTAGCATGGTTCTTACCCCCACTCACTTCCTCTACTCCTGAGGTGGTGTCCACGGTAGTGCATCCAGCTGATCTGACTGCATGTTTGAAAGATGCCAGATAGTCAATCCAAAGCCCATACTTCAATTTTCCAATGCCTATGAGTGTTTTTTTCTCATAGGCAATGCATGTCTCAGTACAAAAGTTAAAAAAATAAACAGGTTAAAGGAGAAAAGTAGTAGAGGTTGAAGGAGCTACCGGCCACTGCATATACGTATGCAACCGCTGCCAATGGATGACAACTGTCTCTAAGTCTATGGTCACATTGTCCATCTATAAGCTTAAGGGGCTGACACAGATCTGTAGACTGTAAAGGTAGAAATGACAAAAGCTCAGACTCTGAGGTGCCTCTCGGACAAAAGACCATCAGCCAACTCTGGGCTTTCAATCTTTGACATAAGTCTTTTTAGACTTTAGGGGGTAGTGGTCAGTCTCGGGAGCCTTAGGCTGCCTGGAGGGTGCATAAGTGTGTGTGTGTGCGTGTGCGTGTGCGTGTGTGTGTGTGTGTGAGAGAGAGAGAGAGAGAGAGAGAGAGAGAGAGGGCTGGCTCTCAGCAGGTGCTGATACAGTGAGGCTAAAATTTACTACATCTAGCACTGCTGCCAGTGTGCATATATTTCCTTCAGGTACTCATCAGCAAGAGGTGAAGGTGAGTCAATGCACATCTGGCCTCTGAAGCATTAAGTTTAAGAGGGGTGCACTGACAAGAGGATGAGGCAAGCCTCATGGGGTTTAGTGCGAGAACTGATGCAGTGGTTCTCAGAAAGGCCTTCCCTCAAATGCTTGAGAGGGGTGAAGATCGTGCCCATTGCTGTGCTCAAGAAGAACAAAGCAGGTATTTCAGAGACACACTTTAAGCAAGGCGTCTGCAATATAGTTTCTATAAAAGCAGAGAGCCCAAGAAGGAACAGTGGTTAAACTGTGGAGGTGGACACAGTGTAGGAACAGTGAGAAGGAAGCGAGGAAACTTCTGTTACTGGTTTAGGTCAGTAGTGTCATGTAGTGTCGAGCAGACATGCTCTTTCCTGCCAAATTAGTCAGGACACAGAGTAGGCAAGGAGTGGGAGCACTCCAGCTGAGAACAACAGCACTTCATCTGGATGCTGCTGGGAATATAGATAATGTTGGTTACACAGATAAGGTCACTGCTACTGACTTTTATCAGAAAAGGTGCAACAGCAGTTTAATAAAGATCATTTAGATGCAGGAACACATGCTGAGGAAGATCAGTGAGAGAGTATCAAGCCTGTTTTAAATCACCTTTGGTTTAAACTGGCCACAAGACCAAGGTTTAAAATATTATTTGAAGGTATCTTACAAATGAAAAGTCAGAGAAAGGCAATCATTTTCTCCTCCGTCTCAATAATCAGGTAAAGATCAGACCAGGCACCTGACCAGGTCAGGCGACAACGCAGCACCTTGCTGGATGACACTGCATTGTGTTGTGCTGAAAGCTGAGCCAAGGCCCATTTCAGCAGCTGTGATTCACAACATGAAATTTACTGTCACTACTTATGACCTGTTTCAATCATGAAAACAAATGCTATACTTGCAGCTCATGAGCAAGTGAGAACCCTGCAGGACTCGAAAATGTATCTGCAATTTCAGATGATCATTCCTGAAACGTGACACTGCCACCGTTTGCGATCTGGGTGCAAGCAGCGCTCACAAATTGCTTTTGTGAAATGGGCCGCACCTTTGATGACATTACATGGAAAGCAAGCGTGTGCTGAGTGGTGTTTGCAGATCAGGACACTTTTATCTACAAAGCTGCTTACACGTGCATCACCACACATCTCTAGTGTTGACAATATGGCAGTCTGGTTGTAGAGCTTGTACAACTGTAAGTGTGGCTAGGCTTTCCAGAGGACAGTAGTGAAACAGAAAACTGATAGTACTGTTGAAACACAATGCAAGAGAGGAAGTATGTCTAACATAACAACCCATTTACTGCAGTAAAGTATAAAGGTGCGCCATTATTGAGGTGTACTGACACTGCCCCAGAATCAGTTAATGCTAGGGCTTCAAACTAATTTAAAAACATGTGTAAATATTCTAAACAATTATGATAAACCACCCACACTCAGAAAATAGTCAAAATTGAGCAAAATATATGAATCCATAAAGTTTAACCATTATCTGAAAAAACATTCTGTATATGAAGTGCCATTTCAAAACATTCACACAAATCACATTCTTCAATAACCACATCATATTCTAAATGTGGCTGAAATGTGTGACACTTTGTGTAGTAAATTATGAAATTAAAAATTATCCTAAAAAACATGACAGCAACTCACTGAATGTATTATCTTTTCAGACCGAGCAGCATCACAGTCTCTATGGGTAAATTATGTCATGGTTTGTGGAGTGCGGCTAGCTTTGTTAGCAGCAGCCTGCTCCCCTTGCAGGTTAACATCCACATGCCTGTGCTGAATGTGGTTATGCACTGGTCCAGTGGTTATATGCCAGTTTATTCTTCATACAACCTTACTTTCATTTTCTAAATAAAAATAATGACAACCCATGCTGGTTTTACGAGATCTGTTCCACTTTCTGCTTTTTACCTTGCTGGATTTCAACATTCGGCCATTAACATGAGAACAGGGGGGCTGCCGTCTGCTTGGGCTAGAGGCAGGCGGTTGAATAACATCTTAGAGGCAACAGTGAATTAGCGTTATAAATGATAAAATATTAAATAATTAGTTTAACTGACTAGTATTTCAGGTGCCAACTAGCACAGGTAGCAACATTTAATCATTCAGTCGACTAAATATCCACATCTATTGGAAACAGAAAATAAAAGTATTTTTTGCCAAAAGCACATTTTCATCTAATCTTTCATCTAATTATACAACAAGAAGTAGGACCATTTGATAAAAAACAGAATCAATTAGAAAAATAGGAATTAAAATCATATCAGATATATCTAAGCGATACCAAAAACACTAAGAGTGATAAATAGTAACTGGACTAAATGATAAATGTTTTCTTATCTAATTATCCTGAACATATTTAAAAGAAAGACCACTGAGATAATGCAGTTGGACCTCACACAAACACCAATTGAAGATGTGTTGCAGGAATGAGTCATCTAAATCCAGCTGTCCACAGGGCATGTATCTGATTAGCATACCCACACTCACACACCAGGAACAAATGTAAATATTGCAATAAAACCTGCTGTAATAGTATCAATTCAGCGTCGAGGATGGGCTCCAGTTTATTTTGACTAAGTTTAGCAATATTAGACGCATGTGAGCACAGTGTTATACAATTTTAATAATTGTTATTAAAGCTATATGCAAATATGTTCTCTCAGTAATTGATGCCGTACCAGCACACTCTTCTCATTATTTGATGTTATGTGGATGCATCAGTTGTAAAGAGATTTCTTTCTCACACCCCCCCTCACTCTCTCTCTCTCTCACACACACGGAGCCAATGTTGTTCTGGCAAATTGAATCAAACATTAATAAAGTGCAACATTTGGGAACGTATTTACTTTTAGGGGAGTATTTAAGCTTTATTGGACAATATACTGTAAGCCCGTGTGATATACAGCTTTGTAAGCAATGTAGCAAAACTGGAAAAGTGAGCAAATACTTTTATTTGTTTAAGTGAACCTGAAGCTGAAGAATGTGTAAGAATAAAGAGCTAGAACAACTCAAACAGGACAGCACGGTGAAGCACCCACAAACGGGTTGTCTGCTCAGCAAGGCTGAACGGTTTGGCGCTCTGTAGACGGAGGCACCCCATTTGGCTAATGAAGTCCCAGACTGTCTTCACACCACACCCCCACCCACCACTCCACTATGAAATGTTCTACTCATGAAAGTAATGAGGCAGGGAGGGAGAAAGACTCTTCTGGCCACTGATAACCTCAGACTAAACTTGCAACCTTACGAGACAAGGGCCTAATATCTGGCCGTCAATCAGCCCCAGCATCCCTGGCTGGAGTGTTTAATTACAAGGATCAATTATTTACCAGCCTCCTCTTTCACTACTCAGTGCTCCCAAAAAAGGAGTGTAAAGAAAAAAAAAAGAAAAAAAGAAAAAACATTAAAGACCCAGACGAGGTTGTGCAGTGGCAAATTTAGTACAGAGAAAATAATACGTCGCTTGTTCCAGATAATACAGACAGTGTTTATTCAGTGCATTATATGTGACAGATGCGTTTGTCTGGGCTGTCACATCTTTTTAAAGGATGAGTACAAAACAACTTCAATATGTGTTGTCGGATTAATATAAACTAAATGCCATTTTTCTACACTTCTGCATTTGTAAATCACATTTTTATATGTACAAATACACAACTAATCACAGTTTAAACTGAAATTGAAGATAAAAGATTACAATAAACTCTTGAGATATTCAAAAAATGCATATGTTCATTTACAACAGCTACAAAACTCAAATCAGGGGATTGTCTGTTTTAGGAGACACTGACAGAGAAACTGTCAAATTATTTTATAAAAATAAATAAAACTTCCATTCACAAAGGCCCTGTCTTAACAGTATTAAAAAGTTCTTAAAACAAAAGAAAAGATGCAAAGAAACTGCTCCCTTGCACTTCATATTTACCCCTAAAGATATTTCCTGACTTCTGCATGGCCCAAACACCAACTGCAAGGCTTTTAACTAATTTGAAGAGACAAGATCATATTACTGCTTTGCTTGTATTGACAACAGCGCTTCACCTGGCTGATGCTGGGAACATACGTCACAAAAAAGGAGCTTTTATCTGAAATGGTGCACATTTCAAAAGCTGCAGCTCATTCACTGACAAATATCAGAGAGAGAGTATATATCACACGCATTTAAATTCCCTTTAATTGCTGTCTGTCAGTCTCACAATAGAGGTTTTATAGATTGTATATTAGGTTTCTAAATAGTCTTGCAGAAAAGAACACAGTACTCCTTGTACTGTAGACTTGGAGAGTCATTTCTCACCTCAGATGGCCTAAAATTCAGCTGTAAGACTTTAAACTAATTTAAAGAGACAAGCTCATATTAACCCTATCTGCACCTCTCGTTACAAGCTGGTACACTCAGTGCCTTGTAAAAAAAATATCCTGTGCTGATATTAGCACTCTGGAGGGACACACTTGAAGATATGCTGGATTAACATGCATCAAACATTGATGCATTTTTCTTCCCTGAAAACCTCCATAAGCTATAAACTCCACAAAACCATGTTTAATGTAAAAATATGGAAATGACAGATAAAACAGATGGCTACTACTTAACTACTTTTTCTTGTCACGCAACCTTACACCACTTTTTCCTAGTCTGTGCTCCATCGTGCATCTAAAAATGCAAGAAAGGAAGAAAGAAAAAAAACATTGAGAAGCAGCAGCTGGCGGAGTGTTTTGTGGTCATCTATCCATAGAACAGAGTGCCTCTTCATGTGTCCGAATTACAGCCAGCCAAATAACCCAAATAACAGAGGAAGTGAAAAATGCAGCACTCAACTAAGTCTGCTGTGGTTCGGGGCCTTAACAAGCTACAACACCTGTGATTTGTGGTTTGCCTGTTTTGCTGTATTTTTGTGCTAGATTTCCATTGTCATCATGAGTCTAGCCTGGTTCTTGCTATTTATGGTGCGCAAGCTCCACATCTGCGACCACCTGCTCTCTATATAAGCTGGCATTAATGCCTCTGTTACTTTCACAATGACCCCAAACTTAAAAGTTCCAGTGCTTTGGTGGTCTACAGTTTACACTTTTATGAGTTTCTTACTGTTGTTGCCTTTGGATTTGCTTAGTAAAGAGCTAAGTGCACCAGCATTTAAGAGGTTATATTATACACATAGTTGACCCTAATCAAATTATACAGACAAATCATTTTCTTCCAATGCATGTTAGGTTAAACCAACTAAACAAGAGTTAAATAGAAAGCTATGCACTCTAAAAAGTACTTCAGGGGACCTATTGCTACCACTTAATGAATGCATTGTGCAATTTATTGAGACAAGAAAAACCTTTTAAGTAGCAAATACAACAACTTAAAGGGAGAGTTCACCCAAAATCTAAAACACTTACTTTTTCTCTTACCCGTATTGCTATTTATCAATCTAAATTGTTTTGGTGTTAGTGGCCAAGTTTTGGAGATGTTGGCTATAGTAGACATGTGTGACTATAATGGGACTAAATGGCAGCTTGTGGTGCTCACAGTGCCAAAATACCTTTGAAAAACTCAACAGCAATGTTTCTTTCCAGAAATCATGACCAGCATACTCAATACTCATTATCCACACACCTTGTCGTGAACAGTTTAATGTGCAAACGTTTTTCTTTCTTAGTTAGAATTTACTGGAACTACTTTCTTTTCACTAGAAAGAAAATAGTTCCTACATGAAACTGCTCACCGAAAGGTCTGTGGATTATCCTGAGTACCCGGGTCACGATTTCTGTAAAGAGACATTGCTGTTGAGTTTTTCAAATGTATTTTTCTGGCGCGAGTGCCACTTAGTCCCATTATTTTCAAGAGAATGCAGACATCTTTATGGCTGCTACCTCCAAAACTCTGCAACTCACACCAAAACTATCAAGTTGGATAAATAGCACTACATGTAAGAGGAAAAGGATGAAATTCAAGTTGTCGTAACTTAATTAAATTGGCTTGATAACGTAACTGAGTTCAGGATTTCAAGCCCCCTCCCCAACTCACTAAACATGTTTTAGCCAATTAAGATTGCATTTTAAAAGACCCATCAACTTTTAAACATCAACTTTAAAACTTCAGTTCACAATTATGATAATTACCTACATAGCACTTAAACAATACAATACACAATACTAAACTAACTGGTTGAACAACCCAATTTTTATCAGTAGTCAACTTAAAAACTTGTGTATATGCTTCCAATTGTTAAGTAAGGGATAATTAAAAATACCTTCAATTGTGGAGGAAAAGCTAATACTCCTGACTCAGTGTTGTTTATTGGTTTAACTTTATTTCATTATAAGTTGACATAATACAAAAAGATTGATGCATACTGTTGCATTATTTATTTATTTTTGTTGTTGAGCCAAAACATTTGATTTTAGAGTGTGTGAGTGTGATGATGATGGGATGTGTGTGTGGAAATTGACTGGCCTGATGCCTTGTGGGATGCTCACATTTCAGCAACATAAATATATGTATGCCAAAAAATATAATTGTTTCACTTGACTAAATGATAGAAACTGTCAGTCATTCAACATCAATACCAACACAAGCCAATCAAACTGAATTGTTAAATCTCCTGTAACATCAGCCTAGGATATGCCTTTGTGCACTGACAAAGATCAAAAAGTACAAGTTAGAATATGTAACTGTGCAACCAATAGTTATTATTTTCCTCATACTGCTCAAAAATGAGTTGCTTGTTGAACGACTCTGATATTGATCCAAAAAAAAGTGGGTTCAACACTCATGGCCTCATTAATTCCACAAGGGGGAGTGTGTTGAGACTGAAATGTAAGAGTAGGCAGCTCGTTTCTCCTTCTACAGCAGCACAGGGTTTTTCCCCTGGACTCTCAGCTGATGGCTCATTAATCTATTCTAGAGGAGGTCCCCGACGCAAGCAGCCTGCGCCAGTGGAGGACTCCTCATGCTTCGCCCTCTTCAGCACAATACTTTACTTAACCAGGAGTATTACAGAGTTGAAGAGTTGAGGAGGAGGTTGCATGAAAGCATTAGATCAAAGAATGAATTTATTATTGTTGCTTCGCCTGATTGATAGTAGCAAAGTTTTAAAAACTAAATTAGTTGTAATTTTTTTTTACAACAAATTTGAATTCAGTGACTTGCTGTGGTTCACAGGGGTTGCAGGTCCTGCCAGTTAAATTGAGTATCAACAGTGTGCGGCTCTGTACACCTTTCAGCTCATTGTCTTGGTCTGACAGACTTTCAAGTTGAATCCCTCCAACTCTCAGTGATGACATCTCTATCTGGTAGACTATTTAAAGCTCCCCTCCACTCAAAAATATGTTTTTCTTATTGTTCATACTGTTGAATCTTTGAGTTTCACTGTGCGTAGTGATGTATGTACAGAGTTTGACACTAGAAGGCTGTTTTCACATTCATCTGGTGAAAGTAAAAAGTTTTTCTGTGCTCACTGAAAATCTGATTTTAAGGGGAGGGCCTACAAGCATGATTTGTGACATCACAGCTACTTTGAAAGTCAACTCGGGTCCAATTTGAAACTTATGCAAGTGTGATGTACATAGAAACTTGACGCCACCAGTGCAAATACACGAGAATGGACTTCACAGTGAAACAGGAGACATCTTGTTTCCAGCAAGAAAGTTTAAGAAATGAACAAAACTTGCATGTTCATAGATTCTGGAATTTTAAATAAGGTAGAAGTAGATGCCTTTTTGAGGATTTTAATGTGGACTATTTTCATTAAAAGACTGGGACACTATTAAAGAAAACTATGGTTTGTTAAAACTTGGGTTTTTATTTGTGTAGCTGAATCATCATCTAGAACTACTCACCAACATGAGTAGGGCTGCACCTAATGATAAAATGATGAAAAAATGATTTTTTTTTAAAAAGAATTTTTTGATTAAGCTATTATTTTTTTTATTACTCAATTATATAACAATTAATTTAACTACAAAACATATTAAAAACTTAAACTTAATATTTCATTCAATCAAAATGCTGAAAAATAGAAATGATAATACATGATACAATAATAATAGGGGCATATTTTAAAGTTAGTCTAATTTCCACCCTATTTAATAGCCTCCACGTCAGAATCAAAAGGAGCTATGATGCATGTTAATTAAGTAAGTAATGACTGTCAACCCTTCACTGAACTGAAAAATCAGTCATTTGACTTAAAACTCAAATTGGTTATGACATGGAGTTATTTCATCTCTGGAGTCATATGCAAGTGAGGTGATCACTGGCAGTGTATTTTTGCATCATTGTGGGCCAAAGAAAATACTTTTGTTGTTTTTCCGGCGACTGAAATGAATTACAGACAGTCTTTCACATTAGTTTTAGCCATTTCTGTCTCATACGTGGCTAATGTAGTGAACAGAAAATAGAAAACGGCAGAATAACACTGTTAGCTGACGCATGGTGTTAAGTTAAAAGCAGCGGTGCAGACATCACTTGCATCACAACATGGCGGTGATGACGAAACTTCTAGAAAATCTATTTGGTGACTTCTACTAACATACACATGTTCCATGTGTTGATAATCCTTATAAATCATGCTTGGGTGCTGACAGGAAGTAAACGGGGTGATACTACTGCTGCAGCTGCAGGAGGACGACAGGTCGCTCGGTGCTTCACTTCCAGCGCTCATGTGGAGGAGTTTGTTCTGCTGTGATAACTCATGTCCAGTCTGTGGAGCTAAAGACAACCAAACCGTTGCATCTCTGTCTAAAATACTCCCAAATCTTAGATGACTGCAGCGAGTCTTACTCTCTACAGCTTGTTCTCCAGCTGAATCCATACTCTGACCAAGCACAGCAGTTCATAACAACTCGTTAATGCACAATATGCAAATCAATGTATTTTCATGACGGATGGCATCAATTACACTGACAAATCACCCCAGTCCTAAATGTAAGTGTTACTTATTTTTTTTGCACATCTCTAAAACGTATCCAATGTCATGACTTGTTGGTATTCCTGTTTTGTTACTTTGTGTCCCTGGATGTGCACTTTTCCTATGCTCAATGTGTCAAAAACAAATTTCTCAGTGAACAGAAATTCCACCTTTCTCTTTTCCCATTTTGCAAACATAATTTCCACAACAACGTACATTTAAAATTACATGTGAATAAAAATGTGATCTTAGTTTTAGATTTGAAATGTCCAAGCCAACACAACCATAATATAAAATCTACAGGCCTACAGTCATCCTTCGGCTGACTAAAACTAGTACCAGTAATGGGTCCACTCTCCACTTCTTCTGCCAGTGTAGAGGGTGAGAGATCTTTAATAACAGAAGTTAGTGTCTATTCTGCAGTACTTTTCTCGGCTACTTTTAACAAGGTTAAGCTTCTAGTCTGGCAGCACTGTGAGGCTGCTTTTAGGCACAGCAGTGCTTAGTGTAGCTATATTGTATCTACCCACTGACATGCCTGATACACATCAGCCGTGTACAGCAGGTATTTTGTTAACCATGTTTACCATGTGAATTTAGGGTGCTAGCATGCTAATATGGCTAATATAGCACTTAACATGAATTGCAGCTGAGGGTGATGGGAATGTCATTAATTTTCCAGGTATAACTAAGTACTGAACTTGTCAAAAGCTGACCTGATGGTGGCGCCAGAGGGAAGCCACGAGTGTCTGTGCCAAATTGTAATGGTAATCCATTCAACAAATGTTGAGAAATTTCACTCAAAACACCAGATTTCACCTCATGGAGGCACTAGAAGAAATGTCTGATGATCACAAAAGTCAGCAGGATACATCTTCTAAATATCGATACAATTTTTTTGCTAATCAGTCTAGTAGCTGTTGAGATATTTCACAGCATAAGCTAAAACTTTGAACTGCTAGTGGCATTAGATGAAAAGTCAGGGGATCACCGAATTCATTAGGATTCATCCTGAGGGGAACATTAATGTCTGTATAAAATTTCATGGCAATCCATGAAATAGTTGTTAAGATATTTCAGTCTGGACCAAAGTGGCAAACCAACTGACTGATATTACCATCCCTAAACACATGCTGCTAGTGTGGCTAAAAATTGTTCACCACCTTGCGTTCTGTCCTGTTCCAGTGTGTTGCTCCATATAAACACATCAAACCAAGCATACAAACTGTCTCAAAGTCAATTTATGGCACCATTATTGGTGAGCTGTGTATTTATTCATTAAGTGAATGTTAAGTGTGCTGTCAGTGAAGAAATATGACAAACTATCAATCCTGATCCAACAAGCATGATGGCCATTTGTAAAACTGTGAAAATATAGTGTAGGCTACCAGTGCAAATTAGCTACCTGCATACACATTTACAGCCAGACGTCCTGTGTGGGAGGCAGCAGGGCACTGAAAGGCTCCATTTACACACTTTGGTTTAACTGCAGTATTTGCTCTGACACCCATCATCGCTTAAGTACTCCATTCATACACACCGCGCTTCAGCTGACAAGAGCAATTACATATTAGTGATTATTTTACAATAGCCATTCAAATTATTAATCTCACTGCCCTCAGTGATTTCAGTCTACATTTGTCTGATATTAAGGGTAGGTTTTCTTCCTCACAGCAACTGATCTGTGAATGACACCATCATTTAACAACCACACATTTGACTGCTTTAATGGCAGCTCTGTCAGACAGTCATGTCAGAATTCAGATTTGTGATTGCCTGACTGAGACGGACAGAGCATGTGGCTGTGTCTACAGTTATAATTTAGCTATATAAACGTGTAATATGTGTCAGCACCCTAATAAGGTTGTAATGAACCAGTGAAACCGCAATATCACATATGTGTCATCACAGAAAAAAAAATTAACAGACATCTGCAGTGAAGCAGCATTTAAAACATGACTTCTGAATGTTACCATTCAACATTTCCACAGAACGTCACACCAAGTGAGGTCTACAGCATGTACTGTACAAAAAAACAAAATCTATTAAACTGTTTTTAATAGCATCTGATTGGCAAGCTGTCTTGGGACAGTTGGCAAATGGGCGGGCAGCGGAGGAGTTTAGAGGTGCTAAAGTTCAGGCAGGAGCGACGCAGCACCCTGTGTCCTGCCAACAGCCTTACAGTGGCGCAATTCCTGACTAACTTGTTGACCCATGGCCCCCACCTGCCTTGACCATGCATTATATAGGGGGGGGCATCACTTCCCCTCCTATGCTGCCTGCCACACCAGAAGGCTTTTGACTCATGCCCATCTGTCCTTGTAGTACATACATTAAATGAAAGCCAAGCCACCGACACCCTGTCCAATTCATGTGTGCTTTTAACAACAAGTGGTTATACAGTGTGTGAACTGAATTTGAACCTTAGCAACAAACATCTTGGTAAAGATTATAATTATGATGAAAGATGTCATTTATATTAATTATATCCAGATTTCAACGTGATGTTCAATTCAAACTCAATTCTTTCAAAGTCTTTTATCAAGTATTTGATAAAAAAGTAATACAACACCCCTGCAATAAACCTTTTCTTTGTGAATCTTATAACACGCATGTTCTTTTAGTGTTGATTCAACTCTGCTGTAGTTTTTGAGTCTGTAGTTGTTGGTGGTGTTGAATCAAAATGTATGACAGTGATAGGTGTTTCAAATGTTCTGACGCACATTAGAGGAACAGTGAGTTTGCATGCCTATGCCATTACCACAGCAACCAAGGCAGACCGGATAACAACGCCTGAACATACAAATACAACCTAATCACTTGCTAATATCAGTGAGGGAAAGTCAGTCCTCGAGATTCAGTGTAGTCACACATCAGATTTGCCGACAGTCTGAACACATTCTACAGCTTTTTAATGTGACAATACTTCAGGGGGTGAATATATTCTAATAATAATAACAAAGTAAAATAATAAATCCATAAGATGTTTGAATCCTTTCACATGGCATTCATCTGGTCTGAATGAATCTTTGACATATTCAAAAGAGCATTTAAAAGAGCATGAACATATTAAGGACATCAAAAAATAAATGGATGCAGACGTACCTGACCTTGTTGGATTTCTAAGTACTGAAGAACTTCTTTAAGCATGACAGGAGTGTGAGGAGGCTTTTCAGTTGAAACAGATGATAGCTCTTGAGATTTGACCAGGGGACCAGGACCAGGTCCAGAAGTTGCACAAACTGTAGAAGAGTGGAGGCTTAACTTCCATGACCTCCATGCTCTCCACACAGCCAGATTTGTTTTCCGTAACATTGTGTTGGAGCGCAGACACATGGAGAAAATCATGATTCTGTGGAGTAAATAACAGAAAAATAAGAGCAAAGTTTTGCTGTGATATGAGCAGAAACATAAAGTGTCAAAGACAAATAAGAGGAGCAGAGGTTGTAATACTGCTGAATATGGGTGAGTAGTTTGAAAATTAAAGTAAGATGGTGATGGAGTGAGTGATGGGTTATTGCTGATTTGAAACTTGACTCTAGGTTTTTGACGCTGTATAATAGATGGTTACATACAGTAATGCTATGTGACAACTACATTAAAGCGATATTCCACTTTGTGAGAATAAGCCATTCAGTATGTACTCACCACTATGCTGATGTGATGATGGGTGAAGGTCTTCAGTTCACTAAATAATCCTGGAGTTTTAGGAGAAACAGGGTAGCAGCCTCATCCAGTACAATGGCAGTGAATGGTGACCATGGATAAAACGTTAAAAAAAAGCACACAAAATAAACACAAAATGTCTCCATCCTGCTTGTGTGGTGTAATCCAAGTGTCCGCGAGCCGCGACATTAAAAATTAACCGCAAAAGATCTCGCGAGACTTCCGCACATGCGTCCATTAAGATATATACGAAGTCTTGCGAGATCGACGCCATGTTTACATCCTACCGGCTACATGCTACAGTTGACATTTCGGCTAAAAACATGGCGTAAATGGCGTCTTTTGCGGTTAATTTTTAATGTCGTGGCTCGCAGACACTTGGATTACACCACACAAGCAGGATGGAGACATTTTGTGTTTGTTTTGTGTGCTTTTTTTAACGTTTTATCCATGGTCACCATTCACTGCCATTGTACTGGATGAGGCTGCTACCCTGTTTCTCCTAAAACTCCAGGATTGTTTTGTGAACTGAAGACCTTCACCCATCATCACATCGGCATAGTGGTGAGTACATACTGAATGGCTTCTTCTCATAGAGTGGAATATCGCTTTAAGTCAAAATATACAATTTGGAAAAAAAATATTGGGCTGACATCATGAGTGCAAATTGAAATCTTACAATGCATGCTTACAAAGTAGCTTTGATGTTTCCAGACAATATTTTTAAAATGACTGAAAGGGATAGTTAGGATTATTTGATGTAAGGTTGTATGAGGTACTTATCCATAGCCAGTGTATTACCTATAGATGCCAGTCAGCACGCCACAGGTAGAAGCAGCACAGAGGGGTACCAGCATGGAACCTAAGCAATGTACTGTTTTGGACATTGACAGCGACAAACAGCATTTTAGCTGCTTTAATAATATCAGTTTAAGTTGACACTATATTATATATATTATAGAATATTTTCACCATTTTGTTTAGCCATTTCTGATCGGAAACCACTGTTATATAAGCCAAATATCGCTCTCTCCAAACCAATCACACTCCATTGGCGAAATCAGTATTGTGATGGTGATCTGAGCCGGTCTGTGGCGAAAAAAAGCCCGTTTAATGTACAAACTTTGACGGACCATTTTGCCCCGATAACTACTGTTATAACTCGTTTCGCAGCTGCCGGCTCAATTCGCGTATCTCAATACCGCAGCTATTTTAAAACGAGTTGCAGCTGTCAATCATACACACACATACACATGGGGAAATAGGGCCCAGGTTGAAAAATACCGAAGTTATCCTTTAAAACACCAAAGTCACATAATTAAACAAATAAACTAAAAGACTGAGGCAGTGATAGAAATAGCAACTGCTGCTGTTCTGTGAGGTAAAATAGCTGATTTCACCCATGGACTGTGGTTGGTTTGGAGAGAGCACAATATTTGCTTATATTTCAGCAGTTTCCCATCAGAAAAGGCATTCTGATTGCAAAATAAAGTGGTGAAAATATTGGAAATATTGCATACACTTCAACTGATATTCATTCTTTTTAGGTGGACCCTTTTTTTAAGTGGCTAAAATACCCTTTGTTGCTGACCCGGTCTACAGCAGCTTCCATGCTGGTGCCCCGCTCTACTTGTCCTAACTGGGGCGTGCCAACTGGCATTTATTGCAGATAATACACTGACAATGGATAAGTATCTCATAGAACTGAACATCAAATAATCCAAACTATCCCTTTAAGCAACTCTCCTACCTGAGGTGTCCAACCAATACAATAGGGCATCACAGTTTTTTAAAACATTTTAAGCCAGATAAAATAACCCTGAGCCCTTCCAGCAGCTCACATCTGTGGTTCATACACTGCATCCACACAATGCATCCACAAGAAGAGTAAATACATCTTCAGCTGATTAGTTCAATATTTTGGCAGTCTACATGAACAATACTGCCCGCAGCAGGCACCAAAGTGAGCCACATGGTTAAAAGGTATTCAGGTGTTTCCTGGCAACAAGATGTATTGAAAATTAGAGCTCTGTTAGTGATGTATGATTCTAATATGAAACAAATAAATGAAGGAGATGAAAGAACTCAACAAGTGTGTGTATGGCATTGGTGAACACAAAGCAAATGTTCAACAGCAGCAAAGAATTACACAGTATTTGAAAAGGTGGCAATAAAAACAAGGAGTGACAATGCGTGATTGCTGTCAGACTGAGGGCTACACCTGCTGTACCTTAGAGGAATCCAAATCAACTTTTTATGCACACTATTACTGCATTACCGCTGTCTGCATCTAAATCAAAATATTACATCTTTCAGGTGAAGTAGGCTGTCCATCATCAGAAGAGCAAAGGCAGATGAATGATGGTTTTGAACATCCTGTACATGTATTATCACTTATGAATCATTTTGTGATTATTTTCTGTGTCCTTCCTAGTGCTGTAATACGGAAGAGTATTAGGGCCACTCATGAGGAAAAAAATGAGAGGAGGTAGTTTTCATCATGAACTTCGAGAAAAAAGTCGAAATGTCGAGAAAAAAGTCACAATACGATGTCGAGAGTAAAGTTGACATACAATGTCGAGAATAAAGTTGATCATGTACAATGTTGAGAATAAAGTCGAAATGTCTCCTCTGGTCCATCCCTCAAAGTCCTAATACTGATAACTTCACTGTTTGTGAAGGAATTTCTTTGTTACTGTAAGCCTCTTTTTTTGACTGTTAGTGTTCCCCAGTTCTTCTGGGCTGTGGGTAATAAGCGGGCTATTTCTTTCTTTCTCTCTTTTTATTTTCACCAATACGGCAAAACAGTACAACACACTCCCAACTTCGGGGTACAGCAACTTCTCTTTCCTATGACAAACACAAGACACTCCCTGTGTGTCACCCATACCTGTCCCCACAAAACAAGGGCAGGCAGGAACCTGTCTGTCAATAAGCAGATACTCTGTGTCTAATAATAATAATAAAAGTTATATACGACTTATCAAGCGAACAGTTACAATGTGCTTTACAAAAGAACAGATGTTCAATGTAACAGAAGGGGGATCACTTCTATTTTAACTTCAATCAGCGGTCGAGAACACACTTTATCTCTTCTGCTATGAGCTGGTCTGCAAACTACAGGTAACATACAGGTGATCTCACAGGATGTCAGTGTCTCTTCCTGTATGTTCTCTTCAGTCTGCTGGAAACTGTCCGACTTGACTGCAGCTTTTTGCACTTCATGCTGCGGCCGCCTGATCTCGTCTACTCGCCAGGCAAGGTGCAGTTCATCTCAAACACACCTAATAACTCTGCTTACACTGCACATGAACATACAAATGAAACAATATACAAAGCACTATAAATGTCAATAAAATAATAATTTACATAATAATTTACAAGTAACCAAATGATGCTGTAAAAGTATTATTACTTAAATATAAATAATGTATGCATTGTACTGCTTAATTTAAAAAAACACAAAATTACACAGTAACCTAAGTAATAAAAATAACCCAAAAATATAATGTGTGCAGTAATTACAGTTACATTACTAAAGCCGATTCTGAAGTTTCACCAGCTCATTTAACTGCCTGCAAGGCATTTTATAGGAGTCACATGCACTGGTTGTTATAATCTCAGAAGGTCGACTTTTTTCTCCACATTGTATTTCGACTTTATTCTCAACATTGTATGTTGACTTTTTTCTCAATATTTCAACTTTTTTCTCGAAGTGCATGATGAAAAAAAAAAAATCTACCTCCTCTTTTTTTTTTTTCTCATGAGTGGCCCTAATACTCTTCCGTACTGTAAACTGGGTGCAAGGTGGGGAATAACTCAAAGGATAGGATAATGGGACATTATTTAATTTAAGTTGGAGGTATTTTTTCAGGGGCTTGTGATTTTGGCTATGCCCCTATCCCTAATTATTGTCATGACTACTTAGCTGCTACACTGGAAATGGCACTTCAAAAGTATGTAAAAAAATAAATGCAGGATATACATTTTTTTCAGCCCATACTGACAACTAATGATACCAGAAAGGTAAGTGACGAGTTTACATTTTTATATTTTAAAAAGAAGTTCATATAACCTGTAGCTTATGCACACCTGAGGCCAAGAAATGCTCAGATGTAGTGAGCAAATATGATTTAATATTTTATAGCACTGCCTGAACCAAGTCTGACTGACATCAATATTTACAACAAAAACAAAGAAAAGTTCTGATTCTTCAAATGCTCATCTATTTTTTCTAGTAAAGTTCATCAAAAACTTCACAAATATAAATTGGCTTTTATCAAACATTTTTCCAAGGAATTCAAACTGAATACTTCGGCATAATCTGCTAAATCAGATATTATTATAGCGGTTATTTATCAGCTATCATTTCATTACTGGAATAATAAAAATAATATAAATCTTCCATTACAGCTTGATAATTTAGTGGCCTGATATTTATTGAGTTTTTCTGTGTGTCTAGGGCTGGGCAATATGGACAAAATCAAATATCACAACATTTTTGACCAAATACCTTGATATTGATATTGCAACACTATTATAAGAATGACTACTGGTATCCGTAGCAAGGTTTGTTGTAGGCAACTGGACTTCATAGAGTTCTTGAAGACGTTTCGCCTCTCATCCAAGAGGCTTCTTCAGTTCTGACTGACTGGCTTGGGAGTTCAGGTATTAAACCACTGTGTGGTCGTTAACACCTGAGGGGGCATGTGTCTCAATTGCCCCCCTTCCATTGC
>JAJHUR010072293.1:51241-94895 GCA_027495735.1 Lutjanus campechanus
GGGGGGGGGGGGGTGTGAATGAGGGCCATTAAGGGCCCTGCCACCATGTGACTTGTTGGAGTCACATGATTTCAGGTGGGTATCAAACTGTCTGGGGAGTGATTTTAAGACTGCATGGTATGTAGCAGATAAATTATGTCTTAAACCACCTCCCTTGTTGAGAGATGGCCTTTCCAGGTTAACAAAAATGGCTTCTTTTACTCCTCTCTCAAACCATCTGTCTTCCCTGGCCAAAATCCGGACATTGTGGTCTTCAAAAGAGTGTCCTTTATCCTTCAAGTGTAAATGGACTGCCGAGTCCTGACCTGAGGAGGTGGCTCTCCTGTGTTGAGCCATGCGCTTATGCAGCGGTTGTTTTGTCTCCCCAATGTACAGGTCTGAGCACTCCTCACTACACTGAACAGCATACACTACATTTTCCCGCTTGTGTCTGGGTGTTTTGTCCTTGGGGTGTACAAGCTTTTGTCTCAGTACAATCGATCGATTCAGTATTCTGAATCAGACTGAATCAGATCAGACTGAAATCGAATACGATCAATATCCAGTCTCATATCACAATATTGATATTATATCGATATATTACCCAGCATCCATCAAGCAAGGGGTAATAGGTCACAATAGCGTAACTTCACAGCACTGGGCTGTAGGTAGTTGTTAACGTGATTTAATTTAACCAAACGACTAACCAGGACTCAGCAGTCCATTTACACTTGAAGGATAAAGGACACTCTTTTGAAGACCACAATGTCCGGATTTTGGCCAGGGAAGACAGATGGTTTGAGAGAGGAGTAAAAGAAGCCATTTTTGTTAACCTGGAAAGGCCATCTCTCAACAGAGGAGGTGGTTTAAGACATAATTTATCTGCTACATACAATGCAGTCTTAAAATCACTCCCCAGACAGTTTGATACCCACCTGAAATCATGTGACTCCAACAAGTCACATGGTGGCAGGGCCCTTAATGGCCCTCATTCACACCTCCCCCCCAGGTGAAACTCAAGGTCCACACAATGGAAGGGGGGCAATTGAGACACATGCCCCCTCTAGGTGTTAACGACCACACAGTGGTTTAATACCTGAACTCCCAAGCCAGTCAGTCAGAACTGAAGAAGCCTCTTGGATGAGAGGCGAAACGTCTTCAAGAACTCTATGAAGTCCAGTTGCCTACAACAAACCTTGCTACGGATACCATGACCTGGATGACTGAGAACCTACACAGACAATGACTACTGGTGTTTTCACAAAATATTAGCAGTTCCTGGATAAATAATCATGATTGGATATAATGGAGAGCTACAATGATTAATCAATTAATCAATTATTAATCTATTATTACATTAATCGCAAACTGTTTTGATAATCAAGTAATCGGTTTGAGTCATTTTTAAGGGAAAAAAATGTCACACATTCTTTAATTTTAGGTTCTTAAATGTGTTATATTTTCTGGCTTCTTTACTCTTCACTCACAGTAAAAACTGAATATCTTTGGATTTTGTGGACAAGACAAGACATTTGAGGACATGATCTTGAGCTTTGAAGCACTGATCAACATTTTCTAACATTTTATGGACCAAATAACTAATAGATTGGAGAAAATAATTGACGGATTGATCGATAATGAAAATAATCATTAGAAGAAAGACTTGAAAAAATAGGTCATGTTCCACGTTTGGACCTATTTTTCAACTGACAAGATTGTGGCAGGATTAATTAATCGATTAATCAAGAAAATAATGAACAAATTAATCGACAATTGCAATAATTAAAACAACTATATAATTGCTTGTTGCAGCCATAATGTAATGACTAAAAGCAAATAATAGAAGAGCTACAGACTGGTTTAGTTCAGAAAATGACACCACTTTACTATATTGAAGCTTTAAAACTGGGAAGGGCAACTCTTACGTCATATCACAATATCATGACATGACATGACAATATCCAGTCTCATATCACAATATTGATATTATATCGATATATTACCCAGCATCCATCAAGCAAGGGGTAATAGGTCACAATAGCGTAACTTCACAGCACTGGGCTGTAGGTAGTTGTTAACGTGATTTAATTTAACCAAACGAAGTTTGTATTATGCTTTATATGGTGCTATTTTGTAGAAGCACACAAAAGCACAGTTGTGGTGTGAAGCAGGTTAGCTAACTACCTTGCTAAAAATAACAGAGCTAACGAGGAGAAAATGTGCTATGGTGGTGGTGTTAACTAACACATGTATACAGTAACCTTAACAGGTGTTTGACACATCTAACACATATATATCCTGGAGACGGCGGTTTGGTACACCATTCATAGCTGTTTAACACGTGTGTGTAGTAGCTGTAAGATCAGTAGTGGCTAGTCACTTTACACCTGACGACAGAGCGATGCTAGATTTTGTTGCTATGCTACCATGTTGGATGACCGCGCACAGTTAGCTCCACAAATCGTCGACAAATACACGAATGGGACCTCAACAGTACATTCAGTTACATTTACAGAATGTTTAACCACGGTGAACTGTGCCGGAGAACCATGTCTACACCTCTATAAGTTGTAGCTTACCGTAGTAGAGCAGAGGGTAGCTCCGCCTTCAGTGGCAGCAGCATGTCCGCCGCGTCACCCTGATCCGCCCAATGACCGGCGACAAACGTCCAATCAGCTGCGACAGAGGAAGAGGGCTTGTTTTTGAAAATATTGGCGCTTGTCGTGTTAGCTATGGCCAACTGAGCTTCGCTAGTGAATTTATAATTTTAACACGAACTGTCGGTGTCTCATCAGAAAACGTTGCCGTGGAAATGAAATAAAACACAACCGTTACTGACAAAAGGTAAGACATAACCGCACACAGTGCACACGACATAAAGAGAACAATGCTAACAGCTAACGTACCGTTGGAAGTGGTGTGAGAGCTAACGTTAGCTAAATAGCAGGCGTTAGCCAGCCCTGGCTTCAGTTGTTACGCCTTTTAAAAACAGCATTCTCCAGTTTAAGCTTACATTTATGCTAAGATGTTAGCAGCAGTTAACTAACACTAATACTGTCTCGTATTTTAGATTTTAACGTTTTGTGACTTGAGAGTAGTTAGTAGGTATTAACTGTCAATGTTTGAATACATTAATTTATGCAGTCTCTAAGCCTCATTGGCTACATTTACAGGCACACTAGTTTTCCACTGTTAATTTGATACAGGTTATAACAGTATATTCCTGTTGGATATTCTGAATTAGGCCTTATTCTGATCGGAGCATATTCAGATGAAGACATGTTGACTATGCTGGTATATTTGTGGTTTTAGGACCATTCCTTGGACATGTAAACAAATTCAGAATATGCGTCTCGAGATGGTTTTTACTGCAGTTTGTGACACACGGCCTCTTGTTCATTTGCAGTCAGCTTTACGCTGTAAACAAAACAACTAACCAACATTTTGTAAGGCTGGAGCACAGATGCCTGCACAAAAGAAAACCCCAGGTTTTTGGATATGCACAAATATCGCAGTGCTGACCTTTTCAAGAAAGTGATTAAATGAATGAATGAGGGAGGATGTGTTTGCAGACAAACAAGTCTACCAGCACTGGAAAACTTTGAAAAAAAATCCTATTTTGATGCAAAGAAGCGTCCATAATCGGAGTGTGCATGGCTACTTGTAAACAGGAATGTTAGAGGAATGCTCATTTTCATTAGCCATGCAAACAGCTCAGTAGGAATATTGTGTTTTTCAGAATAAGGCCAAAAAACGTTATATTGTGTTCATGTAAACCAAGCCATTGTTGAAACAAATCAATCGATTTAACCCACTTTGTTGTGTTTAATAAGAAGTGAACTGCAACCCAGCTAGTGTAACTACAGTGCTTTATTTTTCTTTTAATGTGTAGCAGTGGAGCATGGGAATCATTCTGAGCAATGGGGAGGACAGTGTGTAGAGATACAGAACACAAACACTGCGCACCCAGTCAAATAACATTAACATCAGAATGATCATTTAGTTGCCAGTTTATTACCTACACCTGGCTAAAACCAGTGTATTTTTACACAACATATTGACCAACCTTTTAAAATAATGGATTAATCAGTTTCAGTCAAATTGTATGATTCCAGCTTTTCCAGTGTTGAATATTTTTGGTTTCTTTACTCCTCTATGACAGTAAACTGAATATCTTTGGGTTGTGATTAAAAAAAAAAAGACATTTGAAGATGTAATCTGTTGACCCTGGTTGACGTGTTTCCCCATTTTCAAGGTTCAAGGATTTTTATTGTCATTTTCACTGTAAATAGTCAATAGTAAGTATCATAATAAAGTAATAAATAGGAATAAAATCAGATAGAAACAGTCCATTCTCTCAAAGTGCATTCAGTCTCTTGACTTGACAGGTGACTAGCTGTCAAGGGTGAGTGTGGCTGTATATGTGGGGATGGGGGACAGTCCATTAATATGTCTTACAGCCTGGGGAAAGAAGCTATTCAGCCTCCTGCTAGTTTTGCAGCCGATGCTGTTGTATCTTCTCCCTTTTTTCTGACATTAAAAAACAAATAACTATTAATTGATTAATCAAGAAGATTAATCGAGAAAAACATTTTAGGGAAGGCTGAAGAAACTTGTTGGTGACATAAGTCAGTCCGGTGGATTTTATTTATACAGTTCAACATCACAAATTTGTCTCAAAGAACAACCTGTAAATTCCATCACATGCTGCCTTCTGGACATTTTCCTAAATCTTCCTAATTGTTTATGAATGAATACACATAGGGTTAAAAAAAATGCACAGTTGTCAATTTGCAATGTGGAAAAAGTTAACCCTTTGTTTTTGTTTTGCAGGAACATTGGTTAGGGACACAATGGCAAGTGACGTGTGCAGCCATGTAAAGGTGGTTGTTCGAGTGAGGCCAACCAGTGAAAATGAGAAGCGTGAAAACTGTCGAAATGTGGTCCAGGTTGTTGATAACAACATGCTCATCTTTGACCCCAAAGAAGAGGACATGTCATGTTTTGGGTCACAAAGAGTCCGAAACCGAAACATCAACAAGCGGGCTAACAAAGACCTCAAGTTTGTTTTTGACCAAGTCTTCAGTGAGAACTCTACTCAAGAGGACGTCTTTGAGAACACCACTAAAGGAGTGTTGGACGGTTTGATGAATGGGTTTAACTGCACAGGTAATGAACAAATAAATACATGTTGTGTGTTGAAGCTAATTGAACCTCCACAGTGCAAAAATCACAGGATAAGATAAAATGAAGAATTGTGCTGTCTCAATTATCAATCAAACATTTTTGGACTAACTAATATTTAGCCTTGGTGTCCTACTTTTAAATCTAGGCCTATTAGACCATAGTAATTTTTATCAGTTAGCCTCACTTAACCCAGGCTTTTCACAATAAGTGTAGCTATTCTCAGACATGCTTTGAAATATAGTATATTTGATGTTTCTGTTGCTCAAGTTTTTCACTTTACTGTGTGGTTTCTTCCAAAGGAAACTTGATGCTGTACTTGTTTCCATAAGCTTTGTTATTATATATGTATATGTGTGTGTGTGTGTGTATATATATATATATGATTTACAATACAGTAATTCATCTTTCATTTGCAGTGTTTGCATATGGTGCTACTGGAGCAGGCAAGACACATACCATGTTAGGCTCACAAAATGAGCCTGGGGTCATGTACCGCACCATGAAAGAGCTGTTCAAACGCATGGATGATGCCAAGGAGGAGAAAGAGTTTGCTGTTGCTTTCTCGTATCTAGAGGTGAATATTTGAATCTTTAGTGTTTGGTTTTTCTGTTTGTTTTATTCTTTTTGTTCTCTATTGCTACAGAGCCTGTTTTTCTTTTTAGTCAAGGGTTTTAGTTGTAATATTCACTGGTAACTAAACCACAGCGCTTTTGTCTAAAGGCATTGTAGCAGTTATATGTTGCATTTATGGACGTTAAAGTGGATATTTTTTCTCTCATGTTTTTCTATTTGCTATTCTAATTACACTTTTAAACATTCCAGTGTTAACACTTATCACTTGCAGAGTCTCGGCCCATTTTTGTCTCAATCTCAATTTTTGTCTTTGTCTCGAATGTTTGCAGTTAAATATTTCTTGTTTGTTGTTTTACAGGTTTACAATGAACAGATCAGAGACCTGTTGGCTAATGTGGGCCCTCTTGCAGTCAGAGAGGACAGTTCTAAAGGAGTGGTTGTTCAGGGCCTCTCACTGCATCAGGTTAGTAGCAACATGTATCATACGCACTCCCCCAAAGCTTAATAAAGTGTATTAAAGGTAAATAATGGTGTTATTAAAAAGTCACTTTATCACAGTTGCTATAATTTTGGGCTCCCCCAGTTGCATTTGCAATAACATAATGTTTTTAATTAGAAAAATAAGAAATTCATATTATCCAAGTCTGTAAAGGTTATGTAACAATAAATTACAAGAAACAGGCTCCCCTGCACTGGTATTTCAAAAATGCACTTCTCTTGTTAAGACATGATCAAAAAATAAAATAAAGGATAGGGATGTTCTGGGTAGTTTGTCCATCCTGACCAAAACAATCACCCCATCTATGACAAGAAACATACAAATGTTTAATTTCAGGTTGTCATCAGTTGTACAGAATAAGTATATTGTGTGTTTTCTCAAGGAACTGAGAAAATCATCAAATCAGTGAACAAATAAAGCTGCTTTTTTTTATTTTATTTTTTTTTATAATATTATATATAACTGGGTTACATGCATGAAACTGTTTAATGTTTAGCCCCCTTACTGTTCTGTTGCTGTGGTGTGCAAGTGCACTGTGGTGGTTCCAAATCGGGCCTTTTACTGGGTCACACACCATCTCTCTCTTTTTCTTTTTTCCTATACAGCCTAAATCTGCAGAGCACATTCTTCAGGCTTTGGATTCTGGCAATCGCAACAGGACACAGCACCCCACTGATATGAATGCCACCTCTTCCCGGTCCCATGCTGTTTTTCAGGTATTTCAATCCAGTTTTAGAAAACAACACAAAAAGTCAATAATTAACAAAAGAAGAGACATAAATACAAAAGCTTAACTGCAAACTGCTCCTTCTCCCCAATTCCAAGTGGGCAGTTACTGATATCATCAGTTTACAAGTATTTGAAATGTCATGTTTCACTGCAAACATCTAACAATGCATCATGGTTTGCTTCTTGCTAGTCTTAAACTGACAATTTTGTATCTTTTCCTCCAGATATATTTGAGACAGCAGGACAAAACAGCCAGTCTCAATCCTAATGTCTGCATTGCCAAAATGAGCCTCATTGATCTGGCAGGCTCGGAGAGAGCCAGCGCCACCAACGCTAAAGGGGCACGTTTACGGGAAGGTGCTAACATCAATCGCTCACTTCTTGCCCTAGGAAATGTTATCAATGCTCTTGCTGACCCAAAGGTGAGTATATATCACTTACGTTATTTTATATTACTCACATTATATGATAATTTATCATATTATTTTATATTATGTTACCTTGACAATTTAGCAGTGTTTGAAATAAAGCAGATTTCTGGTGCACTGCCAATTGCACAGTTACTGTTTTCCATGCAGCTAAGTGGCTCCTTCATGCGAAATAAGGGAAACAGAATTTGGAAAGTAAAGCCCAGGATTAAATTAACTGGTGTTTATATCCGTGTAATTTTGTTATTGGGTTCAATGAATGCTCTGTTCATATAATAGTCAGGGGATGTATGTCACCATTTTACAGGACCAGGCTATGTTGCACTGCTCACATTTTCCAAGATCATTATGCCCCACTACCTGTTTGTCCACTCGCTCCTAGAAAACCTTGATGTTTCTAGGTCCCCAGGAAACCTTTAAACACTTGGAGTCCTTTTTTTTAGTTATAAAGAAATCATGGAAAAAGAGAAACTGGAAAATGTGGTCCCCGTTTAAATATTTAAGTGTTTCACATTTGCTTTTTGCTGGGAGCAATCTGTCAGATGTCTAGGTGACAGCTGGAAGTTGAAATTGGTGATCTGCTCACTAAAGAGTTAACATTCACACTGCAACACTCAGAATTTTGAATGCACAAAAGACACCTCCTGGTTAGTGAAGACAGCTGCACACAGCAGCACCAAGTGTTTGGTTAGCTTGGTAACAAATTAAATGCTACTTTGTGATTTAGTGCCAAATAAAAGTTAGAATAATGACTTGTTTAAAAACTTTTGAAACAATGTTCTGCCGTGATTTACAAGTAAGGTAAAATCAAGTAATATTCAACCATTTAAACCAATAACGGCAATAAAATACAAACATTAAACAAATTAACAACTAGCGAGAATTCAAATGAAAATTGTAAAGACGAAAACCTGAGATACAATCTGCACATACTGTATGTAGTTTAGATATAGTGGAATTTTAGATTCTGAGTATTTTGTATTCCTACAGGGTATTGACTGTATAATTTGGATGTGGCATTATTAGCTCTTCACTCTAAAAGTTGAATTCACATTATTTCACATTGGAAATGTTGATATTGCACAGTTTAGTGTTCATATTTCCTATGTGCAATGATGTGAATTCAACTGTTGGTTTTGTTTCTTGTTTATGTTTTATTTATTTTCTCTTGTTCATATCCTGCTTGTTTACTTATTTATTTATCTTGCTGTTTACTTATTTATTATATCTTGCTTTTATTGATGCTTCTGCTATTGCGTTATCCCCTTTTGCTGTTGTAACACTGCAGATTTCCCTGTTGTAAGCTTGACAAAGGATTATTTTATCATCCTCTGCAGATTAATACCATGTTGCAAGTAGCAAGAATGTTTATAATCATATGCTGTCATTCTCATTATCACAGTCACAACACATTGAAAAAATAATTACAGTGCATGTGTGCAGAGATGTGCACCGATACAGTATACTGCAGAATTTTACACACACCACACACCGCTATGTTTTGAATTTCATGTTGTTTTATGCCTCTGTTTAGTCAGCGAATCATCAGCGCATATGGAAATTTTGGATCTTTTTCTTAAGATATAGGTGTATGAAGTTGACCACTTGCCTCTTTATGAAACAGAGAGCCTGGGAAGTGGAGAGTCAACTGAGTATTTGGGTATTATTTCATTCCAGTTGCATACATTAACCTGTCAAGCAGTCTTCTCATTTTACACACCAGTCTCAAGGGACGAGGCGCAAGCAGGCCACATGCATTTAGGAAGTGCTGTGCAAATGTAGCGCAGCCATGTTGAAATGTGATCCTTCTTCAACAGGTTACTTCATTCTTGGGTTAAAACTGTGTACTTTAATGGAAACCATCCAGTTCGTATTGTACCCGCCAGTCTTGAGTGTTGCAGTTGTGGACTCATGGTTTGATGTGCTCAACCTACAACACCCACCGCTAATCCCCACTCCTTCCCCACCCTGTCCCCATGGTTATTGGTGCTCCAGTGTTTACTGTTGGCAGACAAGGAATTCATGTTGTGGCCATTGTTTACAGGAAAGAATGTCCCCACTTGTGTCTGGACTGACATGCCATTCGTTTGAGTGAGAAGAATGTCTACTACTTCTGTTCAAGCTGTTCAGTATGTCATCTTCATGCTATGCTGCACAGAGGTTTTTGTTGTAAGTTGTTTGCCTTGGGCGATGTAGATTATTTTACGACACATCCTTTCACTCCGTTTTGGCCCTCCATCCACACAAGGCCAGTGTTTCCCACCCACAAAAAAGGGGCTTTCTGAAAATGTTGTCCAAAGTGGAGACATTTGATAGTGCCAGTCTTTCTAAATGGTGTGGACAGAGAAAAGCTGATGTATGGTTGTCAACATTTCTGGACATGGTCAGGTTCCCTGCAGCAATGTTTAGAAGCAAACTTCCTGTTGACCCTTCCAATCTCTCTGATTGCTCAGTTTGTATTTAAACAATGAAACCTCTAGGATCTTAATACTCCAACCCTACTCCCTGGAATTACTGTTAATAAGTAGCATTTATAGCCTGTGTTCAAATACCTATTGTATGCTCATGCAAAAACAAAAATACATATGTATTAAAATTTTAATTTTGTATTATGTAATCTGCTATAATAGAAAGTGATCATGGACAGTAGAAGGTGACATAACAGAGTACAAGTTTGTTGATGATCTGCTAGATGCTTCTGGCATACCCAGCTGGAGCAATCTCACGCTGCATCTGTTTTTCTTTTTTGGATTAGGCAGACTAGACACTACACTTGCACTTTTTTTTTGTTGATGTTGTTGTTTTTTGTGGCCATCCAGAGCTTAATTCTGGTACAAAAATGATCATTCCCATCAATCGTATCACATATGGCGATTGCGATTTCAGCCAGAATAATCACAATATGACTTTTAGCATAACGTACAGCTTTAGTCCCCAACCTTACTTAACAGATCATGGCAGCAAGACTTGTAAAAGTGTACAGTAAGCTGAAATAAAAAGAACTAAAACTTTGATTTTGTACGTATTATGTGCTGGATTACCTTTGAACTCAGCATTTGTTTTTCGTGGCTGCTTCACACCTCCCATTCAGACCAGCGCAGGTCCCTCCATTCACCTGTAAGCTCCAGGGGTCATTTTACACCGAATCTGTGAGAGATGAGAGATCCCCATGATTCACTAATATAGTGAAAACAAACATTTGAGTTTTATGAAATGTAATTGTTTACTTTTAAAGTCTTACTTTGCTGAAACGTTTGAATGACTGCTCTTATTAAAAAGGAGATTTTCTCTCACTGGACCTGACATGAACTTTAGCTAAGGTCTTTGAATCCAGATGTAGGCTTAGGGTTTTTCCAAGGAGAAGTGCAGGCACAGCTGTGAACCCCAAAAGAGATCATTTTACACTCCTTTTGTTACTTTACTTTAATGTGACTTTCTGCAATCCAAATGCCCACGAGATTGTGACTCACCTAAGCAGCTGTAGTTTATCTAATGCCATTATTACAGACAGAGCTGTGTTCACAGACCAGCTGCAGAGAGACTCCAGTGTTGTGGATGGCTGCTCTCAGTTTTTACTCTAAAATGAACACTCCACACTGAATTTTGTTCCCTGTTAGGTTTATTGGTCCCCATCAAATAGTGTAACTTGACTAAGCTTCTCTTGTGGTGCTTGTCCAGATGGAGAATTCATATTAAGGCACACCTCATATTTATGCACTTCTACATACCACACCAGTAACACAGTTTTGCTTTCTTTCAGTTTGATTTGTGGCATGTTTGACAGAAGTAGTGGATTCCTGGATTTTGTGTTTGTTCCTCTCAAACTTTCATTTCACGTCTTTTCGAAGTAAACCCAATGGAACCCCGAGAGGTTTTCATATTTTGTGAGCTGCTTGTTTGTGTGCACTTTAAGTGAACTCAAACATCCAAATGGTCTCATTTCTTGGGCTAATACTTATTTTTCTCATTTGTTTCAGAGTAAGAAAACTCATATACCATATAGGGACAGCAAACTGACACGGCTACTCAAAGACTCCCTGGGAGGCAACTGCAGAACGGTTATGATTGCCAATGTCAGCCCCTCATCTAAGTCATATGATGACACCCACAACACACTTAAGTATGCCAACAGGGCCAAGGAGATTAAGTCCTCGGTTAGTATTTATTATATATATATATATATATATTGTTTTATAACTGTTAATACTAATATAACAGATGTGATTTTTGGACTATATGATGTATGGATTCTTTATAAATCATTACATGTTTCTCTCTACCTTTACCTATCAGCTGAAGAGTAATGTTGTAAGCCTGGACAGTCACATTGGCCAGTACGCAGTGATATGTGAGAAGCAACGACAAGAGGTAATATGAAACTACCAACATTAACATGCTTAATTAGGGGGGGGGGGTTCAAACAAAAATTCACTCACACTTTGAGTTTTTTTTTTCCAATGTTTTCTTGCATTTCTACAGATTCTCCAGTTGAAGCAGAAACTAAAAGCATACGAGGAGAAGAACACGATGCCTGGGGCTTCTAACGTGATCTCGTCCCAGAAACAAGCAGAGTTCAAAAGGTAAGCATGTGCATGAGTGTGATTCAGAGTGGAACGTGACGCGCACCAATAGTTGTTTCTTTATGTGTCATAAACACTTTGATTGTAAACATTGAAACTGGGATTCTGCCACTGATTGCAGGCAGAAAGAGCATGTAGCCTGCATCTGCCAATGTATTGTTCATGGAACCTGTGGTTTTACAAGTGGTAAGGTGGCTTTAGATTTGTAATCATTTATAGTGAAGTGGATCAGACAGTGTAAGGTGTAATTAGGCACGGTGGTCCAGGTTGTAGAATCAATAAGATTCCAATGGACAATGTTTTTTTTAAATGTTGTTTATTTGTGTATTTATTTATCGACTATTCATACATGTATTGATTAATTATAATGTAATAAATATTCCAGGATTAACTTTAATGATGATCCTTTACTGTATCAGCTCAGCAGCCTAACCTACTACATTTTAAGCTCTTAAAAAATCAGCTCTTTTGACATATTTAATTCGACAATTCAAGAGTGTTTTGTGGTTTTGTGCGTTGCGCGGGCTGGCTGGGTTGCGGGACTTATTGGAAAATACCCCAAGCTCAGGCGAGTGGATCAAGTGACAAAGCGGTGATTGAAGTAAGTTACTAATAACTTCCAGAAGCATTGTGTGCAATTGTCCAACTTCTACCCTCTTCTCCCCTTCTCTGTTTGCCTCCCCCCGTCTCTCAAATATACACACACATGCTGCTGCAACGGTGGGCATGGCAGTGTGCCCAGAGCACGGCAAACTTTCAGCTCAGCTGATCGGTGTTCATAACGTGACGAAACAGGTTAAATCCCAAAACTGTGGACTCAGTTCCTTCTCCACACCATGCAGCCCAACAGCAAACTAAAAAATACAGTGTAGACCTACATATGTGGACTATTATTCTGTTAAAATTCACTGTTACGATATGAAGGGGAAAATAGAGATCGAACGAGAGGGAGAAAAAGCGCGACCCCAGAGTTTAGATTAAAGAAGACTCACTTGTTTTGCTGCTATTTAACAAAGGAACACATTTGGAACAATTTGTCCATTTATTTAATAGCGTCGATCTTCCCATCACTGTACGTGAGGGAGAAACATCACACTCTGACAGCTTCTCTGCTCCAGCTGCAGAATCAGCCTGTTGGAGAGTGCAGAGCACAGCGTGATCCTGACTATTTTGCTACTATTGTGCTGCTCTAATGCATAAAGTTGGTGAAACTTCAGCAAAGCCAACAGAAAAAACACATATAAAAAGATAGGGTTGAGGTGGGAGTGCCGGAGTACAGGGCCTCTTGTATTTCAAATCATTTTGCGTTTTTTTAATCTATTAGTTGCAGGTTAATGGGTGTCGGCTGTCGAGAGCACAATTAACTGAAACTGACATCCCTACAGTGGACCATTTAATAAAAGGCATTGAAAGTATTTTTTGGTGAAATGGGAATTATCACTATATTATATACTGACATGGCAGATTCGTTTTGAAGAATTTCCCTCTTGGTGTTCCTGAGATATCACATTCACAAGAATGGAACAGACTTGATGTCACTGTGACTTTGACCTTTGAACAGCAGCATTATTTCAGTTCATCTTTGAGTCCAAATGGACATTTGTGCTAAGTAGGGTTGGGCAGATGGACGATGCCATTGTCCATCACGATCACTAACAGTCAGCGACCACTGAGCCCTCAACCAACGTGATTAAAAAGCCCTCCGTATTTGAGGTAGTGTTGCCAGTAGTTGCCGTAGGATTGTTGCCTGAGTTCCGATTTTGGCATGTGAAAGAGTAAATTAAAAGAAGCTGTTGCGGCTCGTCATTGCACTACGTCTCCATGATGTGTATGTTATTATTTTGTTATTTTAGACCCAGCAACGATATTGTCATCATGGTGTTTCACTGTGGACACCGTCATATGCCAATTTTGTAGACATCACCCAACCGGGATTTTCTCACCGGGATCAGCACAGCTAGCATCATTTTGAGATTACAACAATTATATAGTTAGATGTAGTTAGTGTATTGTGACCCATTGTTTTACTATCAACCATTATGTCCCGGTGTGTAGCAGACTAGGTAAAGAAGCTTTTAGTTGGGAGTAGAAGCTTTTCTACCTGCCTGCATTCTCCAGCTCTTCCTGGGGCTTCCCAAGGCATTCCCAGGCCAAATGGGACATTTAATCTCTCCAGCGTGCTCTGGGTCTGCCTCGGGGTCTCCTCCCAGCTGGATGTGCCTGAAATGCCTCCACAGGGAGGTGTCCATGCCGCATCCTAATCAGACACCTCAACCACCTCAATCGTCTCCTTTCAATGTAAAGTAACAGCACTTCTACTGCTGTCTTCTTGTGGATGTCTGAACTCCTCACCCTGCCCCTGTGGGGCCCAAGCACCCTGTAAAGAAAAATCTTTTTGGCCCTTTGTATCCGTGATCTCATTCTTTCTGTTAGTACTCGGAGCTCATGACTTTCCAGTGCAACACCTGTGTTACTTCCTGTGACATACTGATCCTCCTGTCGATCTCAATCTTCATCTGAACACGAACCAAAGATATTTAACTTCCTTCAGTGGCAGCAGCTCTTTCCTAATCCAAAGGACGTCATTTGTATGTGTTTTGGGGGGTTTTTCAGATTTTTGTTTTGTTTTCATTTATTTCTACAGTGTTTGGCTAGCCTGTCTTCAAAACCCAAAGTTCAAATTTGGATTTCACCAGGAGCAGTGGTGTACCAGCAAACTGTTGCTGAAATGGAAGTAAAGCAGTTCTTTTTATTATTATTTTTAGATATCCGGTTCTGCATGCTTTGATCGGCAGCACACAGTGTCGGAGTGGATATCATTACTTGAAAATGCCAGCTGCTGTTTGTTTATTTGTTTGTGTTGCCATGCACTCACTCTCACGATACAATACATTAGTGGTGTTTTTGACAGCTGACCTACACAAAGAGCACTGGAAACAAAGATTTAGAATTGATGATCCAAAGCTTCTAAATTGTTGATACAAATTTTGATTTGTTTCCATGGCGTGTGTGGATCAGCTTACATCACACCTAGTTTACCTGGTATTTTTAACTTTAAACAACTTGTTTGTGTCACTCCCATTAAATGAGCACTTGCACCTCCTGGAAAACTGTTACTTCCTACTTCCTGGAAAACAGAGCGTCTTCATTGGTGACGTCATGCTGCACTAAAAAAATAAGTCTTATCAAAAAACCTACCCCAGCCTTTCTGTCAAATTAAACTGCCTTTCTCTTCAAAATTGATATCCCATTGGTTTACACTCAAGATAGATCTAAAACAGTCTAATGTCGCTTTGTAACATTCTTCTACAAAAGGAGATGCATCACATGAAGAAACTAACACTGTTTCATGAGCCCTTCAGAAAGAGATTTTTTCTTTCTTTTTTTTTTTTTTTTTTGAATGTTGGGCCTGTTATTCTATGGTTTTAGAATAAAAATGCATTTTTGTACCACTGCAGTATTTTACTCCATATTCATACTTGCGTATGAATTTGAGCTCTGCAGCACACCAATGTTTTTATGCTCAGAGACTTTTTCCCACATTCAGTCCTGACCTGCACTGTAGTCAGTGAACCTGCATAGAGCAGCCAGACACTAAAATATTGATAAACAATGTGTCTGTAATTAATCAAACTTTAAGACAAATGTAATTAAAAGAAAGTATTGTTCTTGCTTTAAATTTAAACTTATTTTTGTTGTTATGTAAATTACCTCTATGTCTATGCATATATTTTATTTGTCTTTAATTGAAACAGGATGATATATTAAATGACATATTACATAGGGCTGAACATTGTTGCTTTTCAATTTAGGTATTTAATCAGGGACTATTTTACTTCTTGGATTAAAAATCAGATGTGTTTTCAGGTCCAAGGATCAAGACAGAAAACCACTGACACTTTTGTTTTCATTTTCCATAAATATACAGTAGGTGTTTCTGTGTATACTAGTGCTTGATAAAACTGCCATAATAAACATTAGCTTAACTGTCTAATTTTAATAAAAATGTGGAGTTTCAGTTTTGATAGGGAGGGGCAGCTGTTTAGTGCCTTTATTTTAATTTAAATGGTGTATACACATTGGTTTCTTGAACATAAATCAGATCAGCCACATTGCATCGAGTCATCTTTAAGGCACACAGTGGCATCTGTCGGGGTATTTGGGTTGGGGGCGGGGGACAAGGAAAAGCTGAATGAGTCTCACTCCCACACATTTCATTCACTGGCATCAGAATTCACAACTCGCACAGTGAGAGGCTCTGAATAGAGGCTGCACGCTTCTCACACTATTAAAAATTCAGCAGTCTAGCAAGGCCACGACGTCTCCTACGTCACTGGAGTTACATTGAAGAGTGCAGTCACATTTCAGCGACAGCTCTCCAGTCTTATTTACCTGCATGCCTCTCCTGTCTCTCCCCCTGCTTTAACTCAACTAGACAGCCACTTGCGTCCAATCTGGATATCACCCCAGCTCTGTCCCAGGAATACATATATACATCATATAGCTAAGAATATCTCTCTGACTCAGTCTGCAAGAACTGGCATCTTGTGGAAGCTCTAGATTATTTCAAAAGGTTAACAACGTGACTTAATAATTGACTCAAGCCTGAAAGCATCATTAATTAATTGTGGTAAAGAACGATTAGTCATGCAAACATTTTGATGTAATTAATTGGTATTCTTTTACATTATTATTAGCTGTATTACTGTAAACTGTAAAATGCTGGTTTAAATGTGTTGATAAAGCTATGAAATATCTCATGGGCTTCTTAGAATGTGTTAAATACATCAACGGAACAGATTTTCTCCTTACTTGTTCCAAAGTAGCTTCCAATCATATCTGGCTTGAATCCCTGTGATGATGGTGATGTTTTATTGGGTTGCATTATACTAAGGGGTGTTTCTAATATTTTGTTCCTCTCTTATGTGAATCATGAGTGGACTGAACAAAAACAAAAAAAAAATCACTTTTCATTATAACAGTCCAAAACAACACAACTACAGCCTCAAAAATGAACAAATTTGAATTGCAAATTTATTGTACGCGATTGAATTAAATTACACAAGTAAAATGTATTAATTAGCCAGTTAAAATAGATAAATATGTTAAGTCTTTTTAAGTAAAGTTTGATGTTAATTCACACTAAGTTCAAATTTCCAAATGCAGCCCTTTTAACACAAAGTTTGTAGCATTTGAACATCACTCTTTTCTCTCCCTCTAGGGTGTCAGAAGCTCTGCAGCGAATCTTCTCGGGCCGGGCCCAAATCAGGAAAGAACAGCTGGATCTGGAGAGACAACTGAAGGAGAATGAGCTGCGCCAGCGCTACAGCGAGGAGGACAACCTGCAGGTCCAATACTTCTGTGCCAAAGAAAAGACTGAGAAGGTAGCTGGTGCTTACGCTGCTATCCACAGATTCCATCATCCCCGCAGAAAAACAGCTGCTGAGTCATCATTTCACTTCTCTGTTCTCTATAGTTGTCTTAGCCTCTCATTTACGCCACTACAGGACAGGGTCACTGCTCCCCAGTTCCTGGCTCCTCTCTGCCATTTGAGTCCCAGTGTTAGGCCCAGCTGTAAATGCCATTTAAAGTGTGAAAAGTGAATTTTTACTAAACTTTGCAAAATGGCACACTGTTATCCAAAACAAATTAAGATAATTTGTTTCAGATTTTACTCTTCAATAATGAATTCTTAATTAAAACTAAAGATTTTAAATGAATGTATATTGCGAGACTGTAGCTTGGTTGTCATATTGCTGCTTGCAGCTATAATTACTATGATTTAGACCACATACACAGTTAATAGTACGTAATACTAACAGTAGCCCAAACAATGGACGACTCATAATAGCACTTAAATGACCTTTTGTTGTTGCTGCTGCTTTCAACAGGCCACTTGTAAGCACGAGCGGAAGATTGCCAGCTTGCGCACTCAGCAGCAACACATTTGCAAACGTCTGAAGGAGGCAGAAGCACGATTCTTGGACAATGACGGCTGGCTTCATCGTGTCGAGAATGAGATTAAACTGCTGAAGTCAAATGATCAGAGCTCAGAGGTACGTAGAGCCTATTGATCCTTTCACATTTAATGAGCGATTGACCACAATAAAATAGAATTTCTTCATGGTTTTAGTATGAACTTTTTTCTTTCTTTTTTTTTTATCATAACAACTGCTTGTAGAAGTTGTCAAAATCTGTTGTAATTGCTAATGATTTGACTTAATTGAAAAAAAAAACAACAATGTTTGTAGGCGTGATAATATAAATACCAAGAACACTTTATGTTGACATTAATGATGGAGTACATAAATTACAAGAGATCAGTAGATCAGAGGCAAACAGTGAGTAAAACTAGATACTCAACTGCATAACTTCAAGGCAGGATGAAATAGTTTAAGTTAATGCAAGAAAACAAATGAGCCTGATTAGATATAGAGAAAAACTTTACAATGTGGGTTACATCCTTCAAAACTCATTGCTTGGTGTTTTTTTGTTTGTTTATTTTGGAAGGTAGGCTGTGTCTCTACTGGTGTCGTGACTGTCTTTGTTTTCTTCCCATCTGTTCTCCCAGTAATTAGAACCGTGCTCATTTTATTTCTCCAGCTCACTCGTGGATCACTGAAGAGAATAAATCAATACCCTTTACTCATCCCTCACACAGCAGCCAGTTACCTAAAACCATGCCCATGTTATTTTTTTCTTCTTTATCCTTTCTTCCAGGAACTGACCCAGAACTATGACGCACCCACCGGTCAAATGTTCTCTCTGCTGTTGTTTCGTAGTTTCTTTACGTCAGAGTTCCTTTTTTCCTTTTTTTTTTTTTACTCCCCTCCCTTACCCTGAGCACACAGCTTTTCTGATGAAACATGGATGAAAACAGAACTTTGCATCTTCTCTCTAGCATACTGACCCCCAACCACCTTTTGTTTCCTCAAATTCTGCCCCACAAAGTGCTAATTCAGTATGCTGTCATGTTTGAATGGATGCTGCCTCATGATTTCTGCTCCCTGACCTGACTTTTCCCCCTCGTTCAGGTGTTAGAGAAGGGCCTTCGTTGCCACAGACTGGAGCTGCAGGTAAATGATCTTGAACAACACATCAAGCAGATGGTCAAGCTTACTGCACTGCAGGATCAGGAGAACAAGCGCATGCAGAAGTAGGTTGACGATACCTAGAACCATTTCTTATTGAATTAATTGTTAGTGCAGCTGAAGAACTGCACTTGACCTCATTCTAACGTGATTTATTCCCGGAAAAATGTTTCAATTTTTATTTTATTTTCATTGCATTTCAGAATGGTGAACATCTTGTTGCCAGCATATAGTCGGAGCTTCTCTGCACTGCGTAACGCTGGGCTGGTCTCAGCGGTAGATGAGATGGAGAACCATGAACTGGAGCTCCTTGTGTTGCGGGAGAGAGGCGTGGTCTGGGCGGACCAGGAAGGGGCGGGGCAGCAGCTGAAAGGTGATGGGACTGGAGAAGAATTACGGGAGACAAATGAAGCGGGAAGCACTGGGCTCTGCAGCGAGTTGGCACCTGTCTTGTCCTTCTCACATCTGCTATACCACCAGAATAGCCCCTGCAGTAAGTCATCATACTCTCATCATCCTGTTTATTCTTCTGTTGTTTATTTATCTTATATTAGACTGGGTTGCACCAGCAAAGATTAATTTAATCTGACATTAGGTACAATCAAAGTTTAGCAAAACTAGGTTTAAAGTGATTCAGTCCAGACTTAAAATTAGACAGCACTCTGCACAATTCAAAAATCAATCTCAGTTTAGTAAATCCAACTTTAGTGATTTAAACCAAAATTAAGTAGATTTTAACTTAACATAAATAAATAAAGAATGATAAGAAATACTGTTTGCTAACTAGGTAAAAGTTGGTTAGCCTACCCATGAAGGCTTGGACGAGAAGCTGTAATTTTATTTTAAAAGTTAAACCTCCTCAAGTGTAAGTTTATAGTTGGCCTTAACATGGGATTACAGTTCAAATTGGAATTTAAAGGTTTGGTGCAACATAATTAAATTTAATATTGGTTTAGAGTAAAAATTAATCTGAGGATTAAAGAAAAGTTTGATACAACATAATTAAAACTTAATCAATGATTTAATCAGGTTTAGATGATACATTTGGGTTAAATTACAAAACTAGCAAATGCTTGGAAAATTGATTAGTATTTACATTTTCAATGAATATGTCAGTTAATTTTTTAGATTAATTGACGCCTATGAAATGTCGGAAAAGTCAAAATGCTCCTCACACTGTCTCAGCGCTTATAAAACATGACTTAAACTCAAAGTTTTGAATTTATAATAATCTAAAAAAGAGAGTAAAGCAGAAATTCTGCACATTTTAGAATCTAGAACTGGTGAATGTTTGGCATTTTTCCTTGATAAATTAATTCATAAATTAAGTTGTTGGTTCATTTTCTCTCGACTGATTAATCTGGTAATTGTTTCAGTCTTAAAATTTTGTCACAGAACCTGACAAGGAAGATGTCAGTTTGTCTTGTAAATGCAAAAAATGTTTACCAACAAAAACATCAGATGTTGCAGTAATGGGTGCTTGCTTATGGTAAAGACATCTCCTCGGAAAATGTCAGTTAAATGTTGAAGTGCAACCGAGATGATACACCAAAGCTCCTAAATAAATTAATTGAGAAAAATCTGACAATAAAACATGCTTTCATCATCTTTTGTTGGTGGGAAGAAATATAGAGAATGTGTCATTTTATAAGGAGGCAGGTCGCCCTAATAATTACATATAAATGATTTGTCCCAGACGATTAACTCTATCAAGTGCATCAGACAGTCTCACCCCTCCCCCTCCCAGAGTGTATGAAAGAGAGACAGAGTCTTCACAATGAATATCAAACTAGTAAGGGAGAAAAAGCCACTCAGCCATTCATTCCTCCTTTATGTGCAGAATCTATGCTGATAGCTAGCTAAGGTGTTTTAAGAAAAATAGCCCACTTAGATTTTTTTAATTTAATTAATATATATTTACTTGAAGTTGAATTCAGCCATCAGGCTTGATGCACTGCAACTTAGCAAAGTTTAGCTAACAACACTAATCTGACAGTCAAACATCAATGTCACAGTGTTTTGACTTTATAGGACAGCCGTCTAAGTTAAATGTGGCCACATGTAACGTGAGAGGCTGCTTACCCATTGTTGTTTCTGAAATTACTTACTATGCACTACATACCCAAAATGTGTACTATCATTCAACATACTTTTGGGTAAATAAGCAGTATTTTGTATCTTTTTGGATGCACTGCTCAGTGTGTATCACTTTCTGAGAGCCTCCTTGCTAGTTTGAGGTGCATAACCATGGTAACACATGTAAATGACAAACTAATTTAAAAATATATTGCACCTAGGAGAGTGAAACCTTATTTACATAAAAGTTTAAGTGTTTTTGATGTTACACAGAGCTGCTTTTGGTCATTATCTGCCTTTGTCTGCAATGTTTTTACTGTTGTCATCACTACTGCATTACATTGTGGGATCTTTATGTTGCCGTGGCGTCTAGAGTTTGCACATTGTAAAATTTCCCCAAAAATAGTCTGCATCTCACATACTATTTTAGCATACTAAATAGCAAGTTAGTATGAAATTTCACACGTGACCCAAAACTGTATCTACTTAAATTACACAATTGGTGTTTAAAGCTTAATAAAAGACTCGCTGAAAAGTTTTTTATTTATTTATGTATTTATTTTTCTTACATTTGGGTCCATTAGTTTGTAATTTTAAAATAACCTTTAGTTTCACTGGATTTTTTTGTTTGTTTGTTTTTGAAAAGGGGGTGTTGGTGCACACTTGTTCATGCATACCACTTTAACCAGTTTTTCTTTTTTTACCAATGATCACCTTGTTTTTTTAGATCAAAATTACAGCTAATGTGCCCCTTTCACATCAGGAAATTATGTTACGCGCCGAGGGGCTACATACAGTAGCTACATGAAGTGTTGCACACATGACTAATATTTCATTAAGCACATGCTGCTTTTGTTGAACACAGTAATTATATAATTGTAGTGCCTTGAACGCTTCACAGTAAATGATTTGCACTAAGTTCAAATGAAAATTACACCTTTACCGACAGCATCTGAAATGTCAATTGCAGTGTGCAGTTTTGTTGTGGTTTAGATTTGTTTTTTCATCATTTTATCATTCAGTGGTTCTATAATATGGGAGGCCTAAAATGTAAGATTGATATCAAGTATACACATGTGAAGCCTGAATGTTAAATATATTAGTCTGGTGTCCTGAGAGGTAGTTTAGTGTGTTTGGCGTCAGTCCAGGTCTAGTGTGTATTGTGGGACCCATGAGATTGCGCAGTTCATTTTTAACTGTCATCTCTGCATGACCTAGCAGCACCAGGCCCTCATGACATATAAGCCCTGACAGACAGTGGAGCATGAACCAAAGCTGGCCAGCAATACTCAATTACTATGATGGTGTCTTATCATTTGTGAGACAGTTAACTCTGTACCCGATCTTCTGTTGGCTTGATTCAAATCATTTTACATTTAGTGCTTTTAAGTTGTTTGTGTTGAATTTCATTTAAATTCATTGTCAGTAATCCCAAGAGTTTGATCGCAGATATTAATATCAAACTCTTGTGGGTCATAGTTGAAGGTTTAAAATATGAGAGCATGTTTGTATGAGACCCCAAACACTCAAAGTGGTCCTGGACTGAGAGAAATTCATCATGAATAGAAAGTTCCTCTGACTTCACACCTCTGCTACATTGTGCTGTGTATCATGCTCGGGCTTTTGCGTGAGATTTGATTTTTCTTTTTCTTACTTTTAATAGCCAGACTGACTTTTTCTGAAGAAAAGATAGAATCACAATTCATTTAGCTGGTTGAATATCTGGTACAGTCTGCACAATGACAACTGCTTGAATCATAGCCCTTTTTTCAAAGAGTTTCACCTTGATATTTTTTCACATTTTTTATGTCAGGAAGTAACAGTTTATTAAAATCTTCAGTGAATACTTTTGAGTGACTTTAAATCTCCAGCCCAGTAAGTAAAAGCAACAGCAACCTCGCACTTTTCAAACATTTAGTGATAATATAATATTTTAATGAAAGCCACATAAGGGTTACGGAAGCTTTTCAAGCTTTCTGGATTGTTATAATTGGGATGATGTGTTGATGTTGAACCTCTATGATTTTTTCATTCTCAGGTGCTGAGGGGCGTGCAAAAGGAACATCATTGTGCAACGCTGCTCCATCACCGAGAGGTAAATCTACTCTCCTCTCTCCCCCGTCTTACTAACATACTGTAGTCATTAATCTAAAACCCCTGCATACCTGCTAATCCCCCCTCCCCCTCAATCACTCACCTATTTCCTTTCTCCTTGTCACCTTTCACTCAATTCATCACACTTGTCCAAACACACTGTAAGAGATGATGTGCTGTGTTTTATTGAAGCAGACCACACAGGTCATAAGTTGTGTTTTTAATGTGCCTTATAAATGTTTAATTATTTTGCGGAAGCCTAAATTTTCACTTTTCCATGTTGCTTTTTATTTGCTGAACATGTTTTTATCAGTTTAACTGAAAAGACCTGTACAGTGTAGTAAAATACACAATAAAAGTCAGACATGTAATATAATTTGATTTATAGTTTTGCTGCAGACATTCTGTCTTGGCCAAACCACGAATAATGAAATGATGTGAATACTCACAACCAGTTTTATAGAGGGAAAACTGTACACAGGGAACCTTTGGGGAAATGTAACACAAAAGCCTTTGTGAAATATTGCTGTTCAGATTGGCTGTAATGATATTTACTGCAGGTGGTCTACATTTCATTGAAACCTATTGTGGGAAATGTAACTTTTGAAGGAAATACTCCTGCCAGATGACCAGAGTTCCTTGAATGGAAATGAAACATGAAAGCACCAGGGAGTTTGTCAACACTGCTATTGAATTTCCCTGCAACTTTTAATAAGCGAACTGCTTTCATTTAGTTTTTCTGCATCGTCTGTCCGCCCAACCCTTCTTTATACAGTACAAGCCAGTTGCTTTGTAGTTTTTTTTTCCATTTAGCCATGTATTGAAATTTTCCCATAATTTTACTTTTCTTTGCCAATACATCTATGGTCATCTTTCCACAAGTGTCGACACTTGCACATGCTGTAATTGTATTACTGCGCAGAGATTTAATATTTTAAAGATATAATATGTAACATTTCCGCACTGCAATATCTAAAAACGGTAGACACGTTATATTTTGTTGAGTTGTGTACTTGCATCATTCCAAATGTCTTCAACAATGGTCAAACCAAAGAAATATGTAATATATTTGAAGTAATATTGTGTTTCCTGCTAGCTAGTTGCTAGAACCTACAGGAAAACGCGAGATACATCAAATTCCACGGCACTTCACAACTTCACCAAACTACGTCTTCTGGTATTGTTTAATGTAATAGAGACCCTGAGCGACAGAACTTGCATGTTTGTGCGCTTAACAAAAAAATAATAATTTAATTGCATTGCTAAATTTTACCTGTGTTCAGTTTAATATGGTATTTAACACACTCACAATTAAATGTTGGATTGGAGTGGATCTTGGCCAGGTCTCTCTCGAAAAAGAGATTTTCATCTCAAGGGTCTTTGTAGCTAACTATAGCTATAGGTTAAAGAAATATAGTAATACTTATATTATAATACTTACATATCTTTTAAATCACTTCTCAAACCCTGCATAAAACACTATTTTTAACAGTAGCACACAATTTTGTTGCCAGAATCTCTTTTTTATTGTTACAATTTATCTTTATTATTTTATCTTATCGATTTGTTTTACTTGCTCCACTCTTGAAATGATTTAATCCTGGTCTACCATTAGAAGCACTTTTCAGCTTTGTTTTGAAAAGTGCTACATAAATGAAGTTGTTGGGTTTTTTTTAATAATCACTGTTAGTAATATCAGAATTAATCAGGAGCATAAAAAAATTGTAGTAATCCACAGACTCCTTTAAGCCAAATATTAGTAGCTGTTAATGTACCTTCAACAATAATAGATGGTACACTAGCTAAATGTACAGTAGAATACAGTATTATGGTGAAATGTGCCTGACACAAAAAGATTTACGTTAGTATTATGTCAATAACGTGTACATAAAATGCAGAATTATTGCTTGTAGTTGGAGCCCACCTTGCAGCAGCACCTTATGAAATAATTCATTGTCTAGGCATGCAACCCATTTTAACACAACACACATGCAAGTCTTAACAATAGCCTGATGGTGAGTAATCGTCTCGTCTCAGCAGTGTCTTTTATTCAGTCTGTGAATAGCTGTCTTTGCATCACTATTTTCCCACTATTGGGATCATGTAGCAGTTTCATCTCTCTAATAAAATCTTAACTGTGCATCCTCCTCAATTATGCATTCACTGGCTCACACTTGCATCCTTGAAAACCACCCTGTCCATTTTAATTGCAATCTAGAGCTGCCACTCATACATGCATGTAGTGTATATACACACATGTCCTCAGCCTCGTGTGTGTTCTTCAGCATTATCAGCTATGCTGAATGACCATGATTGTAAATGACACAGAATTGAAATTGCACAGATGTGTTTTAATAAATAAAGCTTTTATTTAGCATTCAGACAAACTGCTCTGATCTTGTCCTGACGCTGTTTGTCAGTCTCTTACTGCTTCCTCAGCTGTTAATGGTAGTCACTGCAGCATGTTATGAGAAATAGCTCCACCCTGCAGCTTGCAAAGCCAATCAAATTTCACCGGTTTTAGAGAGGGCTGGGGTTTTGGAAGAGCATTAACACTTTGTGGACTGTTTAATAATAGCAAATCAAACAAAAGTGATCACTTTGAAGAAATATTTCTGCATTCCACAATTAAGTGTTAATTATGACACTTCCACACATGCATTTATTAATAGCTTCAAGATTTTTCATTCAGCTACCTCCCACTGCCCCTTTTATCTTGTTCTTTTTATATTCCCATTCGATCTCCTTCCCCTCACTTCTCTCTTATCTATTTTTTCCTCCCTAGATTTTGCCGTCCCTTTTGCTTCAAACGTCTGTTAGTCTGGCTTTTTCCTCCATTCTGCCTTTCTTTCCCTCCTACCCTCAAATATTTTTCTCTGTCTGTCTAGCATCTAACCCTCCCAATCCCTCTTGAGCTTCATTCATGAAAATGCAGATCCACAGCAGGGCAGGAAAAAACGTCAACAGACGTAAACTCCCCTGCTCCACCAACCAGAAAAGGCGCACTATAAAAAACAGGCAGCAGCAACCAGGCGACCCTAATTCAGTGCAGCCTCCACCAGAAATAGCAACTCATGCATGTATTAATCCCCTACAAGCCAAAAATATGTGATTGAAGGAACTCTGCTGCCATTTATTGCTAGGGACAACTCCTCTGCCACAGAAAAGGGCTATTTATCATCGTCTCCTCACTCCGTGTGCTGTCTGAAGTCTGACTCACATTTGCTAAATATTGCATTTTGATATTTAGGGTAATGTATAAATCAGTCATTCACCTTTGCATTTAGTGTTCTCACTTCCTTTATGTGCTGGCATTTTTCCTTTTTTAGCCCCTTCCTTCACCCCCACCACACCTCTGCAGGAAATGCCATGAGTCTAATGGTGTTCATAATGTGATGCAGACACCATGATTTAACCTCACTCTGCTCTCAGCCTGTACAAGTTGTTTCACTGTCTGTTTTAAATGAAGCTAAATAATGTGGCAAAACATACTTGATAAGATTTTACGCATCAATCAGTATTTAAATAAATCATGATACATATATATATATATAATTTGGTAATTCTGCTTTAGTATTTAAAATTCCTAATGCTGAAGAAACTAAAAGCTAAAAATAATATATTTGAATTTAAACATTAGAGCGGCTATGATAAATCGATGAATCGATTAGTTGTCAAATATTAAATTGATTCACCAACTAATTCATCATTTTAAGTCAAATCAAGACATTTTAGGGCACCACCTTAGGCTTTGGGAAACAGTGATCAATATTTTTCACTATTTTCTGACATTTTATGGACCAAACAGCTAATCAATAATGAAAATAATTCTTAGTGGCAGCCCTATTCAGCTGTTCTAAATGCAATCATTCAGCTTAGCTCTCTGTTTCTATTACACCTGTCCTAAACAAGTGAACATCGGTGTTTTCTTGCAATAATTAACACTAATTAATGCATATTCAGCCAATCAGGATGCCTTTGGCATCATCTTCTAAATATTGTTCATTATCCACAAGCGTTAGCTGTTTGTTAGTGCTTGCTATCTAGCTGCAGTATGCATGGCTAGGAAATGAAATACATAATCAGCTAACACTTGATCGTTTGTTAACCACCTAACCACCTCTGTTGGTCTTTTAGAATAGCAAAAAGGTACAATCCTTGCTGGGTCTTTAAATATCAAAACTGTACTCTCTCTAAAAAAAAACACCTTTAGCCGAGCAGACTCACAGCTCACATGTCATGATTTTTTTTTAAAAAGTTATAAGTGGAAGAATACATACATGTTTTTCCAGTCATTGCCACATTTTCCTCACAGAAGAATCTAATTTTCAACCACTGTTACATGCCTCAGTCAAACAGGTTTCTGGCTACCTATGCATACAGGTAATTGGCTGTTAGACAGCAGTGCAAGAGGAAAGTATTCATATTAAGCAGAAACTGCCAGCTAATATTAACATGCTGGACACTACTTTAGGGCGTATTTATCGCTTCATGATTTTACTGTTCCCTGGTACCGGGGTCCAAAATTAAAACCCACCGAGCACCAAATGCAGGTAAATTTTGGGTTTGGTGGGAAAATTATTTTTGGTCAGCAGCCAATGATGACAAAGAGGAAAGTCACTGAGTTTTTGCATAAGTTGGTGTCTGAACAATGAAGTGACTCCCAGGATCCTGGCTAAATTTAGAAGCTAACTGTAGCCTGTAACATAAACACGCTAAAGATAAGATTTCATACTGAAACCTTGAGGTAAGTAATTTCTTATCAAATAATGCACGATGAAGGTTTATGGCTGGTTAAATATTTTTGCTGATAAGTTTTCTCACTTTACCTGCCATTGTCAGCTGAACCAGAAGGTTAATTTTGGACCCTGCTTGGTACTCACTGGAATGGGTACATTTAGGTACATATAGGAGCCACAAACTAAGTATCCTATGATGTATGAGATTTTTTTTTAACAAGTTATACCTACAGCAGCAGCACCTACATTTTCTGCTTTGAAAAGCAGAGTTCACAGAGTTCAGAGTCGTGTGTTTGAGCACCATGTTTTCCACAGTTTAAAAAAAGTTCGAAGGCTGTTAGCAGATAAAATCCTCAAGTTCTGGTCTATTTATAAAACGCAGTGCTTTTCTTGTAGTAATCCATGTCACAGCTCTATTCCAACATTGTAATGTTTATATGTGCGAGGAGGGCACTTAAATGTTTAATTGCCTTGCTCTATGCATATTATCTGAAACACTACTGATCACACTTTGATGTAACTGAAGGGAAGGATCCATCTAATTTCTCTGTTGTGACATTTTTTAAATTGCACTGTTTAGCCTAAGGCAGGCACTTCAGCGCTTATTACTGATTACTGATTGAGTCTGGGGGACTGCGTCATTTGGGGAGGGGTGTGTTTACTGTTGCACTGCTTAAAGTGGTGTGATTTGCTTTCACTTTCAAAGTCATTAGTTGTAAACAGTCATTGATAAATGCATTTCTAAGAAGTCTTTTTATAGGTGCTGGCATCTGCGAAGAAGACTGGAAATGATGTAACATTAGGACTTGTTCTTAATTGTTTCTCAAGTACCAACAGTGAGCTAGGCCCAAGGGCTAGCATACAGTCTGACAAATGATGAAGAGCTCTGCTAACAAAACGGTCAACAAACATGGTGATTGTTTAAGCTACATTCAGTTGCTAAGCGTCAAGCAAGGAGGCACAACCTTTTCACGTGTTTCCACATGTGGCCTCTCTGACCTCCTCCTGGATGACACTGAAAAATGTTATGTCCTAGAGATAACAGTATCTCTTCAAACTAAAACAATGTCTGTTGCAGAGATGATATTCATTCTATTAGCAAACATTTTTGTTACAAGGTAGCACAGTGACATTGCTGCCATACCACATACCTAAGTCTTAATGTTGTAACATTTGGAGCCGTAATCATTGGATACACAATTTGCTTTTGGGCAGAGGAAATATTTTATAACAAAATGAAGACAAGATACAGAAAGAGCAATACAGGGACATTGCTCTTTCAGTTTACAGAAGATGTCTCAGTCCCCTTTGACTCTGTTATTGTTGATACCCAAGCTTAAAACTCTGATATATATTAAAGTGATATTCCACTTTGTGAGAATAAGCCATTCAGTATGTACTCACCACTATGGCGATGTGATGATGGGTGAAGGTCTTCAGTTCACAAAACAATCCTGGAGTTTTAGGAGAAACAGGGTAGCAGCGGCAGCCTCATCCAGTACAATGGCAGTGAACGGTGACCACGGATAAAACGTTAAAAAATAGCACACAAAACAAACACAAAATGTCTCCATCCTGCTTGTGTGGTGTAATCCAAGTGTCCGCGAGCCGTGACATTAAAAATTAACCGAAAAAGGCGCCATTTACGCCATGTTTTTAGCCAAAATGTCAACTGTAGCATGTAGCCGGTAGGATGTAAACATGGCGTCGACCTCGCAAGACTTTGTATATATCTTAATGGACGCATGTGCGGAAGTCTCGCGAGATCTCGCATACACGTCCATTACGTTCCACCATACAGTTGTTTCAGCCACAAGGAACGAACAGTCCATATTGCAAAATTATTACAGGTGACGATGATGTAGAGAAGTGAGTTTTAAATTTCCGATTATTGACTTTTCTGCATCAATCCAGAATCTTTCAAGAGAGATTTGCAATGCATCAAAGTATTTGTTGTTTCTGCCATCCCTAGAAGTTGATTCAAGTATTGCTGAAACCTGATTAGTGCATCAAAGTATATGACATCACCTTTTTCCCAGTGAGGCACAAATACCAGCATTTCCCCTACCATTGGGACCAGTTGGACCCCCCACTTCCCCTGAAAGAAACAAAATATTTTATTTATATTATTTACCTAATTTATGCACAGTCGTTTTGTTTCAACTCAGTGTGAGAGACTTTGCTGCACTTTGCTTTCATTTACGGTTGGTTGTGTTTCTCTCCTCTTTTCTCTCTTCTGCTCTGTGCGCTTCACCACACATAAATAAACACACACACACAGCAGAGCAGAGGAGAGACAGGTGAAGTTACTTGAGTTGAGGACAACTTGTTACCATCTCGTTACGCTCAAGTTAACCTGGAGGGAACGCTTAAAGTCCCTGGAAAGGAAAAGGGGAGTTTTTCCTCTAAACACATTATACATGCTAGAACATAGTTGCTGAAAACATATTAAAACACTGAGAAGTATCTAGTACTGAATTGTGGACTGTTAATCTGTTTTTCACGATTTCTGTGTTCAGTGTTTCTGTGTTTTTTGGGCGAGCCTGAAACATGACTCGGTGATGTGCCTGAGCCATGGTCCCCCATCACTATAAAAGCCCCATGAACTGACAAACAAACAACACCGTCTCCCGCTCCCTGACGGTCAGTTATGAACATACCTCAGTGACTCTCAGTCCAAATCAGACCAGCAGCGCACTTCAGCTCTAACAACCCAACACAGAAGGAAAAAATTACCATCCTGTCACTGTCCTCTGGCTCTGGTGGCTTAGACATGTCCAATAAACCTGCTGGATAGAGAGTCCATGTTTCGGGTCATTTCCAGGTCGTAGTGGTGTTTGACACGGAGACAGCGGAGCGGACAGGCCCCCAGCATTTCAGAGCAGAGAAAACTGCTCATTTTTTCATGAATTTGAGATCTAACTTTAGATACTTAGTGACTTTATAAATCATTTAAGTCTGGCAGTGTGGTTAATAACACATGTTTCTGTGGTGTGACAAACTCAGAATAAACATTTATCGTTGACTTACGAGATCTTAAATGCAGAAAATCTTTAATGTGCAATAACTAAAACTACCTTTAGCAGATGATTTTTTAAATTTATTTATTTATATATTTATTTATTTGGGTGGTTGTGTTTAAAACTCCCTTTGTGACTCTGCTTATCTTTCATATGTTAATTATTAATGTGCAGTATGAAGTAGGTTGAATTAATGTCATTGCTGGTTTGTTTCATTTCAATTAATTGTGTCATTTTTGTTTGTTTTTTCTTTTAGGAAATCAGACAGCTGTGAAACAGGATCCACCTCCCAGAATGCCCATCAGGAGAAATCTGTGTGGATTGCTGCCACCACAAAGCCCTCGGACAGTCGCTAAGGCCCAAGTGTTTGAGGAGGGCATATTTCCACTCCAGTGCACACCAGAGCCTGCTCCAAGAACTGTTCAAGCCCTGTCGCTGGGCTCTTCCAGCACCATGGATCCTAACATGACCTTTGAAGTTCAGGACAATGATGATCAAACTGCAAGTAATGCAACCATCATAATAAGCAGCAGCAGCAGCAGTCCCGGTCAAGCATCAAAGTCCACAGACTTCTCAGGTTCTGTCCAACCACTCCGTCCTCCCAAGGCCAATGAGGGGAACCAGATTCCTTCAAAAAGGTGAGAAAATATTGATGTCTTAACTTTCCTGTTGATTCTATGTTTATTTGAGCAGTGTATATAATTATTTAGAAATGTGAAACCCAGTTTGTTCAAGCCATTCTCTAAGATTTCCCCATAACTTCCTACCCATCTTCACACAGTTTCAGAAGACATTTTCCTCCCGCCTGAAAATAAAGATTACAAGTCAGTTTTCAGGCTGGCTTGTAATGTGGATTACAGTTCTCTTGACTTTACTCTTACATTATATTGGTTTTCTCTTGGCAGTCCATATGGCGCATCCTTTTAACACGTTTGAGCAGTTGTAAACAAATTCATCGATACACCCACATTCTGCCTACTGCACTCCTGTGGTCACTCCAAATTTTTGCTGCTACAACAATAGTGTACTCTACACAATGGTGTCACACAAGCATGAAATATTATAAGGAAGACTATAGGAAACACGCCTCTTCATGGGAGATGTTTTGGGAAACACTAAAGAAAAATACCACTTTCACAGCAGAAACCACAACTAACACAACATTATAACATACATTTTTATAAGTCAGATTCAGAGGCAAAAACACAACAGCTGCCACAATGTATCAGAGCCATTTGTCACACTTTTTTTGTCTCCTGTTCGCCAAAGAATTTATCTCAACATGCACTTTTCAGGAATGGAGAGTTAGCCAAGGACTGTTCTTAACTTGCCTCCTTAGAGTTAAAGCACAACTATACAAATGAGCAATATTAGTATCATTACAATTATCCTCTATGAAATACAGAGCAGCAGGCTGCCAGTGGGGCTGTGACGATATGGATTTTTTCTTATTGCGGTGTCAAAGCTACATGTTCCCGTGGGAAGTCGGTTGACCACGACTGCTCTGATACTTTATGCACTTTATTAGATTTTATTGAAGCTTACTGTCAAAAGCGTCACGTTGTTCCTTTAAAGAATAGGGCAGTGCATAATGTGTGTGCAGCATGTAAGTGAATGAAAACGAGCAACAGACAGAGTGACAGTAATGCCCAAAGCAGAGCATTAAGTTGTCAATTTGGCAGTACATGTACATTGCAGGTTATAGTGTGTCAGTTAACAGACTCTGCAGCTTCTGAAGACCAAGAAAAGTCTCGTCTGTTATTTCACAACTGGAGGAAAAGTGAAGGGGGTTAGCCCTGAAATAAGCTGAGCATCGTAGCTTCACAGTGTGGGCTCTGGTGCGATTGTATCCCCTTTCAGAAGCTGTGTAGCTTCTTTTTAGGAGATAAATCCGTAATGATGAATCAAATGCTGAATATCCTCTGAAGTTATTTATCCATTTTTTCATGTTGAAAAGAGTTATTGTTGTTAGCATGTCGTTAGCTGCCCACCGGCAATCCCAAGATGCCTTGGGTTGAGTCTGTCGACCAATTGGAGGTTGTGTTCCCGACGTGTGTGTGTGTGACAGCGCTGATTCATAGATGTATTAATAGACCCATGCACGGATCTCAACATGAAATTGACGCATCACTATAAAATTTGTGGTGATGACGGTAATGAGCTCAGGCATCACATGACCACTTAAATGTGGTTATTGTCACAGCTCTAGTTGGCAGCAAAAAAAAGCACAATTTCTACTGGAAACATGCTATTAATCATGAAAGTCTCAATTCTGAGCCTGTTTTCCTGATATCAGCTGCTATCTGACGTAACACACATGCCTTTGTGTTTCTCAGTGTTTCGTGTGCCTCTTATCCTTTTCTCTGGGCTGCATTCACAATCACCCAGATGTCTCATGTATCATGTAAGATTGAGTTGATCTAATATTGTGTGTCATGACTAGCAAGCAATTGGCCAGTGAGTAGCCAGTAGCCTAGTAGCAGATCATTGTTTGATGACTGATCACTCAAGACAATCATTCAGACAAGACAATAAGAGACACACATTAAGGTCGGTGGGGTAAAAGAGGTATAGATGTTGAGAAAATCCCTTCAAAAACACATTTTTGCATTTTGTCACTTGCTGTGTGCTTTTCATTTGGTCACTAGATAAACTGATCCACCATTCCCACTTTATGTCACAACTGTCGAAAAAATGTAGCCAGATGAGGTTTGAATCAGAATTTAGTACTTCACAGTCAATCTTTGAATTAGTCTTTTAATTAGTTGTTTTGAAGCTTTTATTAAGAACAGCAAACACAGATTATGAATGTCATCAATTTCCTTAATTGACTTTAAAACATCAGGGACACCCCCACTTATTTTTCTTGATGTTTCTTAAGAACAAAATGATACAAAAGGAAAAACACTCCTTACGTCACCCATGCTAATCTTGGTAAAACTAACACAAGCACGATGATTCAACGCTGGTTCAGTATTCAACTCAGACAGCTCTTGTACAACACATTTTGAATTAAACATTGCTCCCCGAAAGCATAAATTATCAAATTTTTAAGCAAGTCCCATTGCAGTACACAGGAAATTTTAAGAATCGCATTGAGAAAAAAATATTCTATTTATTTAATTCAACAACAAATGTTGCATTTTTAAAAATTGGTTCAGAGGGAACTCAAATCAGTTCCGTAAAATGTTTAAAAAAACTCTTAAAACACATCCCTCTGGTTGCCCACTGAAAGTTTCAAGACAATGGAAGAATTCTGTGTAAAAGATACTCAGTTTCGATGGTAACTAAACCATTCAAAAGTGGTAAATCCCCCAAACCTTATTCAAAACAAGACCGGGACTAGAGTGCAAATATTATAAGTATTTTCACCAGCAGCAAGTTTCCAGACTGGAACATTGGGCCAAGAAGCTTAAGTCAGCTGAGCTGAGCAGCGTCATGTCATCTTCAGCTCAAAGTGGCAAATAAAACAGGAAGCATTTCAAGTTCTGGCAGCAGAAAGGGTTTTTTCTTTGTGAATGATGAAGCCTTCACATTAACACATTGAGCCTCATGCATGAATCATTTGTATGGACCAGTTTTACCTTAAATTGTGTGTGGGAACAATATGAGAACTTTTGTGGCATTCACCAGTACTTTCATGTTTTTTTCAATGTTTTTTCTTAGTTAAGATCAAAATTTAAAGAGCCCCTCCAGTGAAAATCATGTTGTGAAACTTGTCAACATGTCCGTGTGGTGTTTTTCCTGTGTTAAGAGACATTTCAGGAGTTAAATAAGCAGCAAACACCATGTTTTGCTTTGAACCTGCAGAGAGCAAGGACAGTCTCATAACAATAGATTCATTCAGGCTGGGTATATGACATGATAAACCTAATGAACCAATCCCAACTGAGTTTTGTGCTGTAAAATCATCATCGTTGATAATGATGAAGAAAAGTAATTTCTAACATAATTATTTATGTTGATAATATAAATAATATATTATCAATATTGAAAAACACACAAGAAAAGTGTTAAGCAACTATTTATTCATTTAATAATTGAAAATTCTAACACTTAAAGATAATTAGGTTACAAAACCTGTGTGCGGTCCTGGAGCCTCAGCTTAGTTCAGAGACAAAACGATGCACCTCATCCTCAAGTAGTTGCAGAGTGAGGTTGGTAATAGATCTGGCATATCCCGGTCCACTGTTTAACCAGTATTAAGGCTGAATTACTCCCGAACAGACACATACGTGGAAGGCTGCGGACACCACAGATGCATTGTTCACTCCCCAAAGTTCTCCAATTAACAACTCAGTACATCCAGTTTACATACCACTGTTCAGCAAACCAGATAAACACACTGTACTCCATCTCCGAATCTGTTCCCTTCCTCAGTTGAGAGAAATTCAATACAATAAACATCCAAATAGGCTAATATGTGATGCATAGAATCTCATCTTGGCCTGGCTAGAGGTGCACGAGCTGGCTGCACCTGCTGCACTCCAACAGAGAAACTTCACCAATGATGCTCCAGTGTGCTCATACATGTCCTTTTTTTTATCTTTTCTTTTTTTTTTCTGGTACCTGTCAATTGTCAGTCTCCTGCCCTTATATGATTTTTTTAGGGCATTTCCATATGCTAATTGAAAATTCCATGACACATGCGTCCAATCTAAGATCGAACCCGAACTCATCAATGTACTGAGGCAGATAAAACCAAACTTGGCTGTCAGCACAGGTTTCATGAATTTTCTTATTCACCTCTTACTGCTTTGTGTAAGAACAAATGTTGAAAAAAAAAAACATTCATGCATGATGCCCATTTAGTGTGAATCATTTTATTTGTGGCACAAATTTGTTCCTAACCAACCTCGAAATAAAAATGCATTGCCTCTAACAACAAAATCACACCACAAACGAATCAAATTGCTTTAAAACATCTCTGCTACCCCACAAACAGTTTCATAAGGAGTTGTTTTTCCTCAAATACCAAAGATCAGGGCTAATCCAGACTTTATGAGAGCACTTAGCACCCTGTCAAATCTCAAAGGAAAACTGTTGCATTTAGATAGCAAGAAAAAGCAGAACCTTTTGTAAAGATTTCTCAGTACAAGACCATTGTAGGTAGACATTCAACGACTTCAAGGAACTTGGTGCATTAGTTTCACTCTGGCAACTGTAGAAAAGTGATTTTTGGAACTGCAAGGTGGGTGAGTGGCTGGTCCCTGGACAGGGTTCATGCAGAGTGTAGCACACAGGGACACTAGAGGGAGGAAAAAGTTCAAAGTGACTTTGACAGTTTGACTGTTGTGTTTGGAAGAAATATAAAAAAAAAAAAACAGAGATACCCATAGGACAAATCTAGAGACTGGACAGAGTAACAAACAAGGAAGGTTAATTACATAAGGCTAATTAAAGATTAAGTTTAATTACATAAAAGATTATACTGTTTTCATGTGATTTATTTCCTCTGGTAGGTTTTTCCAAACACTTTGTTACTTCTTGCTTATAGAGTTCATAGGTCTCGCTCAGTCATACAGAGTCTCTGTAATGTTGGTATTGTGTTGCCTTGTCCTGCAGGGGAGTATATGCATACTTTGGGTTTAACTTTGGTTAGACCAGTTCACTGGATGCAAGTTATCCTCAACTACTGTATATGCTTGATAATTCAAAGGTCCAGTGAGTTATGGGGATCTAGGAGGAGCTGCAACAATGATTTTCGTTATTGATTAATCTGACTTTTTCACTTTTGATCATTTAGTCTGTAAAATGTCGCATATTTGTGAAAAATACTCATCACTGTTTCCCACAGCACAAAGTGACATTTTTAAATTACTTCCTTTGTTCAACCAACAGTCCAAAACCCACAGACTCTTCATTTACTATCATAAATGGCGAAGAAAAACGGCAAATCCTTACATTTAAGAAGCTGCAATTGGCTATTTTTTTCTCGAAAAATGACTGAAATGACTAATTAATTGTTAACCTGGGGTAGCAACTAATTTTTCTACAATTATTTAATCGTTGCAGCTCGATCACCAGATGCCACTAAATCGTACACACTGGTCCTTTAAACCTCAGATCAGCAAGTAGGGATTTGCTAGAAGTCCATTTCAGCTACAAACGGAGTCCTTATCTGAACTGGAATCTGTCACATTTTAAACTTATGGATAGTAAATGTAAAAATGGATCAGATCACAATCAGTATGTTTAAATACCAGGCAGTTGTATTTAGAAAAACAAAAACAGGAACACACGACCTCAAAACACTGATTATAGCAAAAGGTGCTATGGTTTTAAATAAATAAATGAATAAATATAAAAGCCACTTCAAAGTTATCTGAGAGACAACAGATTTTGCATAACCAAATTTCTGAATGCAGGTGCATCCAAACGAAGCATCGCATATCAGAAGGTCAGATGTGTTTTACACTGCAATGTAACACAAAGAAAATTATCAATAATAAGCTATTTCATTTTTTAATCATTTGATTTTGACTACAAAGGGAAGTGTTGTTTATTTCCGTGTCAAGTCCAAACAGTAGAGATGTCATGGTAACACTGAACCTTTGTTCTGTAGACAACAGATGCCGTCTTTACAAGAAGTGAGACGAGCCAACCCGACCTATATGAACATGACGTCTGCTGCACAAGGAAAGCGTAAATTTAACAGGTAATGTGCCACTTCCTCTTCTCTTATGTTCATGTAAATCTTTTTATTTTACACTTCCAGTGGATTAAACACCCTGCTTTGACATATTTATGTTATCTGGGCCCAGACTAGAGCTGTGCATAACCGTCAAACAAAATGACAAAATCAGTAGTCATTTCTGAATGTTATGAGGAGAGAATCGAGTTGTAGATGGAAAGGAGCGTTGGATGTTGTGTTTATTTATCTTTTCTATGTTCCCTGTCTGTTTTATTCACTGTAGCAGCATCCAAGAAGAGTTCTCTGCACCGAAGCGCATAAAGAAAGACTCCTCAGTGTCCCAGAGACCACTCAGAGTCCATCGGTTTGCTGGTAAGTAAAAAGGCATTCAGACACTAAAGACAAAATACATACAGCCACTATCATATTATTTCTATGTTTATTGTTTTTTTGTTTTGTTTTGTTTTTTTGTCTAATTTTAAAGAAAGTAAAGTAAAAATCACTACTTAAAGTAAGGACCCATGTCAGTTCTAAAGTATTTAAAATGTAACTGTAATCATGATGTTCACATGCATTTATTTTGAGCTATCAGAGCAGAGACGTGTACTTCTGTTCATTCTCAATATTATTCCCTGTTTGGTGTCTGTCGTCAGGTTCAGAGGAGAACAAGCCTCGAAGAGTTGTGAGGAGCATTTCTGAGGGGAATCTCAGCCTGCTTGAACCTCAGAAACCCAAGTCAATTTTTTATAAAACGTCCCAACAGTTCAAACGAGTGACTAAACGGATGTAAGGCCACATTGTGTTTAAATCAGGTCACGTTGCCTGTATGAACATTTTCACTTTGTGAAATGGATGCTTCTTGTTCACATACGTTATGTACTTGAACTCTTCTCTTAAAGGTGCAATATGTAAGAATTAGACACATGTTGAATTCATACTACAAACAAACAGAGGATGTCATCAAAGTAACTGACAACTTTAGCTCAGCAGTGTGGAGCACTGGGGGAGTGTTGGTTTTTACAACACGAGGAGCACAGGAGTTTTGGACTGCTGGAAGGAGGAGGTTTTCATGACCGGGATATGGGGAGACCCAGCGGGGAATGCTGGCTGAAAGCGGCACAGAAATGGGCACTAAAACCAGGGTGAGTGAGTAACGGAATCAGGCTCAGCTGCCTCCCAGTGAACACAGCCAGAACAAGAGAAACACAGCTTCCAAGACAGACGGCGGCCAGTTTTACAACAGGGAATACGGGACCAAGGTGATTTAAAGCAGGTCCGACCAGGACTCCGGGAACGACAAATACATGGCAAGAGCCACATCTGGGCATCAGTCCGGCCCACCTACGACAGGATCAGCCCGTCAAGAAAACCCCTTTGATGCTGAACTGAGGACCGACTGGACGTCACAGTAACTCACTATCGCCTCTTTAGGAACAAAGTAATATTACGAGACAGGACATGCTGAGGCTAGCTGGTTAGCATGTCTCTTCAACACAATACATATATGTCCTTGACATAATGTCAACTGTTATGTCTTCACATTCTGTTGATAATTGAGTTAATTTTTTAAAGTTTTGAACTAAAGCTCTTACATATTGCAACTTTAAATGATCTGTCTGGTAGGTGACATTTCCCAGGGCAGCTAATGATCTCAGATGGAGGTATGACAAAAAAAAAAAACAGCAACCTAAAACTGGACTCCACTGAGCTGTTTGTGTTTTTTTGTTTTATTTTTTTCTTTTGTACAGTTAACAACATGGGTTTACAGATATTTCATAGTAAACTGCTTGTAACAGAATCTGTGGCTGTTTTTCAATAAATAGATGTAACATATGCTTTTCTGTGCTATTGATGTTGAGTCTGAATGTGGTTTTCAGTGAAGTGTGGGTTACAAGATGTTCCAACAATAAATAAGTGACGTAGGACAGGCTGAGGGAAGGTGGAAAGTGCAATGGCAAGAAAAATTGGACTGACCTGGGACTGACTCGCAGCATAACTCACAAAGATAACTTTCTCGTTGTCTTCATATCAAAAAAGCAACAGTTTCATATGCCTTTAGGAAAAAAGGTGAACCCCCAGTGCAGTGATTGATAGGAAGCTGTTTGTCTCTGCCTTGTGGGGATAGTGGATGATAAGTGTATTTCAATCTTTAACAGAACACAGACTCCACATTCAGTCTTGAAGGAGGTGTTGCCACTTACTCAATCACTGCTGTCCAAAACTTCAGTTAAGATTCACATTTTCAAAAGCACAGGGTGTTAAAAATAATGACTGTTTAGCCTTTTTTCCCAACCATGTTGACTTATACCCCAGGGTGTACGTACGCAGTAGCAGCGTTGGCTTTGAAAAAATAAACATTTTGATTTTAAGGTCCAGTGTGGACATTTTAGAGACTTCTCTCAGCTGAATATCTTTGCAAGTTTCGCAGCCATCGTAGTTTCCCGTACCAGCTTGGAAGGGAGGGTGAGGCGAGTGGCATTCAGTGTCTTGCAATCTACAACCTCACCGCTAGATGCCACTAAATCCTACACAGTAGTTCTTAATATAAAATGCAAAAATCAGACAATTTGTTGTCAAATTGTCTGATTTTTCTTTTTTCAAAAGAAGTTCAAATACCGTTTTTTAAATGGCTTACATATACACCTACACTTGCCTTCATTTAGTATTTAAGTATTAAGTAAGTATTCATGAATATGCAGAGTCCCTGCCCACACATGATTTCTGCCAGAGTTATGACATAGATTTTCATCAGCTGTGGTGGTCGTTTATAAAAGTGAAGATCACTCCCATAATCCCACGCTACTTCATGACATCATCAAACTGTCTTTGTTTATAGCTTTAATGTGAGAGACAGAATGTACATATTGTGTGTTTAAAGCTGCTACAAGGCACTTTCATTTTGTGTTGATTTTGGAAGCCCCTGTTGACAAACTCAAAAATAAAATTATCCAAAGAAGTCTCATCCTTCTTTTTAGCTAACTACCATACTACTCACTGTAACTTTGCTTGAGATAACGAAGTAGAAACAGCCAGTCTTCTAATTGTTGGTCTTGTTTGCTTGTGTGGGTCATATAGTGGCATCAGTATTCAACTGAGACTGTTTCATAAGCTGTTAAAAACTCCTTGTGGTCTGTTTAAAGTCACGGCTAAACAGTTATTTAGAAGAAAGTATTGGATAAATGCTTGTAATAGATGGCTAAAAGAAATCTATAAATTATTAAAATAGCTAAAAGTAAGGAATCAGTGATTGAACTAGTAAGTTAAGAATGGTGATAAAGTTTGCTTAAAGGGATAGTTCAACCAAAAATGAAAATTCAGTCATTATCTACTCACCCTCATGCTGATCAAAGGTCGGGTTTAGTTTTTTAGTCCACAAAACACTTCTGGAGTTTCACAGGAAAACATCGCTGCAGTATTGTGGCATTTTATGTTTGTTTGTTTGTTTGCTGTTCTTTTTGCCTTTGAAAACTCCAGCAGTGTTTTGTGGACCAAAAACTAAACCTTTCAATCAGCATGAGGGTATAAGAGAGTATATAATGACTTTCATTTCATTTTTGGGTGAACTATCTCTTTAAAGTAATGTATAAACTGTGGAAAGGGCTAAATAATGGATAGATGGTGCAATAGTTATCTAAGAGCAACGGATAAAATAAACTAAAAGTAACAGCTAAACTGAGTATTATATAGTAGTGGTTTAAGAGGTTGAAATAGCTTAAAAGTAATAAGTCAATTATTTAAATAGCTAAGTAGCAATAAAGTTGGCTTACAGTAAACAATAAACAGGAAATTGATCAAACTAATGGATAAATGGCCAAAATAGGCAATGAATGATTTCAGTTGCTATATATTATAAATATAAGGACAAACAGGTAAAAGTAAACAGTTGAAATAACTGAAAAAAGAAAAAATGGAAAACTTCTTGAGATGTCCAGCTTCTGTCACTCCAAGTTATAGTAGCACACATGCAAACTTGATCAATCTAATCAATAACAATTAATCTGCAAGGGAAAAGTGTGATGTCCATTTTTATATAATAAACGGTTCTAAATAACATCCAGTTTAACATCCATTTAAGACCATGACTGTAATGGGGGTGAAGGGGCACTTGAAGCTCATCAGATAGGGTTGTGCGGGTACATCTGGGAACATCTGGCTAAATACCACTTTTGAATTGTGTTTCAAAGATATTTCAGGCTTTCCTGTGTTGCATTTTTTTGCTGATCAAATGTGAAGAGATGCTGGGAACAAGCTTTTATTAGAATTCTATACTCAAAACGCGAGTCAAAAAATACCTCCTGGATCTCTGATGAGGGTGGGACCTCATTGCTCTGTCTGGAGAGAAGTAGACTTGTCACTTTGAATTCAGTCTTGCAACTTTCAGTGGCACAGCATTCAGTGTGATCTTTATTTTTAGCTCAGGAGCTCAATGCATATATCAGCACTGTACTGCGCAAGCACTGACACCCTCTCATGCTCTCATTCACAAGAATCTCTTCATTGTGTGTGTGTGTGTGAGAGAGAGAGAGAGGGAGAGAGAGAGTGTGTGTGCGCACACAGGGAGGCAGGTCTTGGCTAAAGTTTATTAACTTTCTCTTAGCCAATGGGGCGCCTTGTGCGTTTTTCCTGCTGACCAATGGGACAGATTGAGAGGTTGGAGGTGGGTGTTGCTTAGCAACTGCAGGTAGAATCTCAGATCATGTCGGACCCATTGTTTTATCTTGCCTCCCTGAGAGACATTACATGCTATGTGTTGTGATTTGTTAGTAAAAAACACCTCTGTGCAAATGCGTCACAAAGTTGTTAACTCTATTTTTGTATGGTTAAACAAAGATGACTGTGACTTTAATGGCAATTCGGCCTTACGTCAGAGCACTTTTTAATTGATTGTCATTATGTTACTACATGTAGCTGTCTTGTTTTAATCATCAAACCACTGGTGCACATGCAAGTGAATTTTGATTTTATTGTTTTATGTTTTGCTCCTGTTCACAGGGATAATAGCATTTACTGAACCTCTCGCAGAGTCACAGATGAATGCTTATGAACGTAGACAACAAGGCTGCTAAAAGCAAAGACTACATGAAGATGAAACGTCAGCGTTTGCTTTTGAAGCGTTTGCAGCATTTAACTCGCCACACCCCCAGATACCGTCACACTAGCACACACACAAAGCACAGATGCAATTAATTATCATTCTGTATTATAATTCTGATTCAATAAACCTTGGCCTAAATGACATGGCAGAATGTTTTGGTAAATCTGGTGTTTTTTAAATAGAGCCTTGGTATTTGTACATTGCCAGGAAGAGAGACAGCGACAACCACATACAAATATAAGCATATGATCCCTCCTACAATGTTCCTGACTCCCACAAGGCAGCACGTCACAGCTGTGAACTTTGCGTCCCCTGTCTAATTAGATGACCTGATATCTTACAGCAATATGTCACAGTGGAATAACTCGTGGAGAGCTGACCACCAGCACTGTCTGTCCTTTTACCACTAATAGTGTCGCTCATTGGCTTTTCTTTTACCTCGTTTAGCCTGAAATTATGTGTATATATCACCTGAGAATAGGTATACATGCTCGATCCGTGCACACAGCTTGGTGTGTGCATGCTGCAAAATGAAGATTAATATTTCAGATTCAAATAGTGCTTTAAATAGTTGTCAAGAGCAGCCTTGGTACATTATTTTAGTCTCCACTGCACTTCTTTTTTGGGGGACACTGATGCATTTGAGGATACTTCAATTAAATTTAAAAAAGAAGAGGAAAAAAGGGACAAGATTAAAAGGAAAAATGTGACCTGTTAGTGTGCTGTAATAGAATATTAAAAGTATTTTAATTTTCAGTCAAAAATATAGCATCATAAGCAAGGCACAAAAGAGTTTCTTTTGCTCATTGCCCCGTCCCGTGATGCTAAATGCAAATATTTAAATGGGGGTTATGGAAATTCCTGGGATGCACCCTGAATTTGGCATGTAAAGCAGGGCCAAGAAGATTGTTGTTGACACCACGTACACTT